>CATIWR010316749.1:0-20860 GCA_949677035.1 Omphalea diandra | reverse complement strand
TATATATATATATATATATATATATATATATATATATATATAATGTGCACATACGCATAACAAACAACCACAAAGTACTCAACTCATATAAATAAATATGAATAAGTAATGTAGCAAAATTATTTAGCTTAGACGTTCAATTACAAGCACAAAACTTCCACTAACCAAACACATCAAAAGACTCCACAATACCCATATCACAAACATATTTCTTGAAAATTATGGACTTAAGTCTTTTGGTTAGAGGATCAGTTAACATCAAATCAGTACTAACGTAATGAATCTCAATGTCTCCTTTCTTTACTAAGTCTCTTACTATAAGATATTTAATTTTCATATGCTTAGAACCACTCAAACTTTTATTGTTCTTAGAGAAGAATACAACAACATTATTATCACAATAGATTCGAAGTGGCTTAGCAATAGAATCAACCATAAGCAAACTAGAAATAAAATTTTTCAACCATGTAACTTGTGTACTAGCACCATAACAAACAACAAATTCAATTTGCATAGTAGAAGAAGTTGTAAGTGTTTATTTAACACTTTTCCACAAAACAACACCACCAGCAAACATAAAAATATAACCTGAAGTGGATTTCATATCATCTTGACAGCCTGTAAAATCAGAGTCCAAATACCCCACTACTTCAAAATCATCCACACGCCTGTAAACCAACATATAATCCTTTGTCTTTTGCAAGTATTTCATTACCTTCTTAGCAGCTACCCAATGATCTCACCCAAGATTAGAAAGATATCGACTAAGAACACCAACAACGTATGCAATATCTGGTCTTGTACACACTTGGGCGTACATCAAGCTGCCAACTGCACTTGCATAAGGAATATTATTCATGGTTTGTTTCTTTATATCACTTTTAGGGCACTGCTCCTTACTGAATTTATCTCCTTCACCACAGGAGTATCACTACCTTTGCAAGATTGCATATTGAATCTACTGAGCACACGATCAATATAGGCCCTTTGAGAAAGACCTAATAAATGAGGAGACTGATTACGACGAATCTCAATACCCAAGACAAAAGATGTCTCTCTAAGATCTTTCATATCAAAAGTCATAGAAAGTAACTGTTTAGTTTCACAAATCATCTCCATGTAATTACTAGCTAACAAAATATCATCAACATAGAGAACAAGAAATATAAATTTACTCTCACTGATATTATGGTAAATGCATTGATCTGTCTTATTCTCTATGAAACCAAGTAAAGTAACTATCTCATCAAATTTGAGATAAAATTGATGAGAAGCTTGTTTGAGACCATAAATATATGTCTTCAGCTTACAAACTAAGTGTTATTTACCACTTTCTTTAAAACCCTCCGGTTGTACCATATAAACTTCCTCACCCAAATCACCATTTAAGAATGTCGTCTTGATATCCATTTGATGCAATTCTAAATCAAAATGAGCAACCGAAGTCATAATTATTCTAAAAGAATCTTTAGTGGAAACAGGAAAAAAAATCTCATTATAATCTATAACTTCATACTGTGTAAACCCCTTAGCAACCAATCTGACTTTAAATTTCTCAACCTTTCCTTTAGAATCCTTCTTGGTCTTGAATACCCATTTGCAACCTATGGCTTATTATTAGAAGGAAGTTTCACCAGTTCTCAAACTCCGTTATGACTCATTGATGTCATCTCATCTTTCATAGCATCAATCTAGAAATCAGAACAAATACTATTAACAGCCTCATCATAAGATACAAGATCAATAACATGACCTATATTATAATCACCTTCACCAAGA
Source organism: Omphalea diandra (assembly GCA_949677035.1). Classification (NCBI taxonomy): domain Eukaryota; kingdom Viridiplantae; phylum Streptophyta; class Magnoliopsida; order Malpighiales; family Euphorbiaceae; genus Omphalea; species Omphalea diandra. The sequence goes on along the minus strand of CATIWR010316749.1, from coordinate 19,081 downwards.
TAAACCTCATAATCATTTAAAATTGCTGACATTTTTGCCCTAACAGACCTTCAACAGGTAATGATTCAACTACAATAGACTTCGAAGGATTTTCAATAGGAGGAGGAAGATCAATTGCATGCTCACCATCACCACTTACTTGAACAGGAACCTTTATAATTCTTTCATGTGATAAAGGTAAAGGATGGTTGCAATTTCATTTTGTACACTATGAATAGGCAGTTGAGAAATGTTTCGATCAGCAATATCCATCTCAAAAAACTTCGCAGTCATAGACTTTACAATCCTTATTCGACATGTAGGACAATTGAACTTGTATCCTTTAGAATAGGCTGGGTACCTAATAACAACAGGTAGTTCTTAGGTCAGTCTTTTTCTCATTTGGATTATATATTTTAACCTCAGTAGGACAACCCTAAATATGAAAATGGTTCAAACTAGATTTTCTACCAGTCCATAACTCAAAAGGTGTTTTAGGTGCAAATTTGATAGGGACACGGTTCAAAATCTAAAGAGCAATTTTAATAGCCTCACCCTATAAAAATTTAGGTAAGTTAAACCTACTCATCATGCTCCTCATCATATCCTTTAAAGTACGATTGCGCCTTTCAGTGACACCATTTTGTTTAGGACTATCAGACATGGTGTATTGAACAACTATTCCACATTCTTGCAAATATTTGGCAAACTCTCCCATATGTTGACCAGTCTCATTATATTTGCCATAATATTCACCCCTTCAATCAGACCTCACAATTTTAATGACCTTTCCTAATTATTTATTAGCCTCAGTTTTGAAAATTTTGAACACCTCAATAGCATATGATTTCTCTTTTATCAAGTATAAATAGTCATAACGTGAAAAAATCATCAATAAAGGTAATAAAATATTTATTGCTACAAATAGTAGGTGAATAAGGTCCACTGATATCAGTATGAATAATCTCTAGAAGATATGAACTTCTATTAACACCTTTTTTTTTTTTATTCGTAGTCAATTTACCCCTTATACAATCTACACAAACATCTAGATCTTCAAAATCAAGAGAAGGAAGAATGTCATCTTTTACTAGTCTTCCAATTCTTTCTTTAGATATATGACCTAAACATTTATGCCACAATGAAAAGGATTTTTCTTTAATTAAGGATCGTTTAGCCACAAAATTGGTTTTACAAGAAGGTTCGTAATCTCTTGCATCATCCAAATGCATCTATATAAATTATCGAATAAACACATCCATTGATCATTTTAGAATCTAAAAACATATTAGTTCTTCCATTACCAATAGCAAAATATCCAAATTTATCCAAAACAGAAACATAAACCAAATTTCTCCTAAAGGATGAAACATAAAAGGTGTTCTCCAAAACTAGACAAAATCTAGATTCCAAGATTAACCTAATTACTCCTACTTGCTCAACATCTATCTCCAATTTTTTTCCAATTCTAAGCTTGGACTCCCTTTCACTTGGCTCTCATTTGCTTATAAACCCCTGCAAGGTAATAGTATAATGAACAGTTGCATCACTATCAAGCCACCAAAATTTTGGTGGCACGTCAACCATATAAGATTCAAAGCAAACATAAGCCAAAGGAATACTTTCTTCTTCTTTCTTCTTCAGCCAAGCTGTGAATTGATGACAATCTTTTTTCTTATGACCTTCTTTATGACAAAAGAAATACTTCACCTTACTTTTGTGGACAACTCCAAAATCTCATCCCTTCTTGGTCTAACTCCTACCATGTCATTTAAAATTCTAATTTCTTTTAGAAGCATAATAATTAGGTTTAAACTTACCTTTATCCTTTTTAGGATTCGCCCTAGGTTGTGTCAATAGCATGACAACCTCACCCTTTTCTTTCATGATTTTTTTTCCTCAGCATCACATTTGGTTATAAGGTCATTAATGGTCCAAGTAGTGTTTTGGGTGCTATAGACAGTCTTGATTTGGCTGAATTCAGGAGGCAAAGTGTTTAAAGCTTGGTGAATAATAAATTCATCAGAAATCTCAAGTTTAAGAACTTTAAGTTTGGTTTGAAGGTGAACCATATTTAGAATGTAATCTCTCACATTTTCATTATGGTTATATCTCATACTGGTTAACTGACTCATTAGGGTCTCGCCTCAGCCTTATCGGATACAAAGTATCTATCTTCTACAACAGCAAGAAAAGTTTTCACAGTAACATCAGTGGGCAAACTACTCCTAAGGTATTCAGGAATAGTTTTCCTCATGGCCGTAAGACTAAGACGATTCGATCTCTCCTATTTGGCATGTAATTTTGTTTTTTCAATATTACTCTCACGGGTGGGTTTAGCAGCCTTATCTTCATAAATGGCATAATCAATCTCACTCATTCCCAAGACAAACAAGATGTCGTTTTTCCACCTCTTAAAGTTGGTGCTAGTCAAGAGTTCAACAGTCACAGTACTATTGTTGAGACTAAATGAGACTGTTTGCGCAAAACAAAAACATGTATTAGAATTGGGCTATGTACAAAAAACAAATTTATAATTTACACAATCTAGAAAATTCTGACATCACTACATGTTCCCCTTTGGGCAGAATATGCACATGCAATAGAATTTCTAGTTATGAAGCACACAATTGAGATCACACTAGTTTCGAGAAATCTATCCCTTTTGGGCAAACAGACTCTCTAGACTAATGCACCTCTAAGCACAAATAGGTTCATCTCAACAAGCACTCCCAAAATCAATGCATCTAATAACCCCTTTTGGGCAGACTATTATATACATTGATTTGGAATTATCTCTTGGCAAAAATTAAAAATAACTCTATGAATTTCAATAGATGTTCCACTTTGGCGGTAACACCTATATCAACCCATGAAATTATTTTTAATTAGAGATTTATAAAAGCTCAATTAAAATACATACCAAACACAAATATATATTTCAAAAAAATATACAAGGTACCAAATACAATATACCTTAATTTTAAACACATGATTATTTTTTCATATATGTGCAAAATAAATATTTATTATTTATTTATTTATTTATTTTCATCACAAAATTAATATCACTAAATAATAAACTGACAATTAATTATATATAAACCACCTAAATATTTATATGTATATATATTAATAATTATTGAAATAAAATTAAAATATATCATGATGTACATGAAGATAAACATGTTTATCTAAATATTTGTCCGCATAGGAAATTGACAAGTAATTGACTTAGTTCGATCAACCAAGTTCAAGCCCCCCGCGGTCGTGGGTTTGAGACCCACGACACACATCTTCTCCCTCCTTTTTTTTTTTTTTTTTTTGCATCACACAGTTGCTGATCTTGGTTAGGCAGGGACACCTACGACGACAAAGGAGAACATCATCAAAAAACAAGGCAAGCAATCGCAAACCAAACGACATAAACAAGAAACAACACAAACAAAACAACCAGAAACAAGAAAAAAAAAAATTTGATCGCATGTCCGAGTTGGTGAACATATCCAAGCACCACTCTGATTGGTTTTACGAGAAAGTTCAAAACTCGAGTTCGCCGGCCGTGGAGCGGAGGAGATGCGATTTCTGTTTTGGTCCAGGTGATGGGTTGCGACTGTTGCAATTTAGGTTTGGAACCAAAGGGTTTTTGTTTCTGTTTGTTGGGTCATTGGCAGAAGAGAAGGAAGGAGAAAAAAATGCCAAAAATGGGAACACGGGTTTCGAACCCGCAACCTATTACACTTTGTTTGTCTCACCATCCGTCCAAACCAATGGAAGAGTTTGTGATGATAGAAGCAGATTTAATATATCAAAAGGCAATTGACTATGGTGGGATGACCTAGCTTCGACCAAAATTTTTTTTTTTTGTTTAACAATAAAAAATATTTAGGGTTCTAAATCATGTATAATCTAGGATCTGATACCACATGTAATAATTTTTGGATCTAGTACATAAATTTAGAACATCAATTTAACAGTTAAGCGAAAATAAATTGCGTACTTGTTTGTGCGTTGGGTCTTAAATTGTTCTGCGCCATAATTGCGATCATTGAAAATTGAACACTGGGATAATAGGTCAGAAGGGTTGAAAAAAAGAGATAAGTCTTACTCTCCTTAACCTTGTCACAAGACGGCTACAATGGGCGTAACAACTAGAGTTTTTGAGTTATAAAAGTAGGAGATGAGACTTGGCCTATTTGTAATAGATTTTAACAGGCCCATATATCACATGTCCATATTAAAATAGGTTTACACTGACCGTTTTCTATATCGGTCCACTAAAGGTGTCATAAATTCATAACTGAATTGATCACTATTTCAATTAGACTGATCCACTAATCAATAAATTATATTATTCAATCCATTTTATAAATAATTAAAAAAAATCCATAATTATTATTAGCCAAACAAAAAATTCCAACATGTGTGTGTGTGTAAAGAGCCCATTCTTTCTCTCTCAAAAGCTCTCATGCTATCAGCTACAGTTTTCAGAATAGCTACACTTTTCTGAGTTTAGGTTTCATCGAACTGTTGTCGACTACTTTGATCAGGGTAGCTCCTTACTATTTCTGCTATTTGTCTTTTTTCGTTTATTTCTTTCTCTCCAACCATTAATAATATATCTTTTTTCTCTCTTATGTTGGGTGTTTTGCCCTTTAATTTTTATCTAGGGTTTTCTTCATCTCTTTACTCAAAATTTTTTTTATGGGGCAAATCCGTGTTCAAAAGTCAATTTATTTGTATCTATCTGTCTTTCTATGATGTTGTAGAATTGCAACTTCATCTTCTTACTCGAAATTTTTTTTATGGGGCAAATCCGTGTTCAAAAGTCAATTTATTTGTATCTATCTGTCTTTCTATGATGTTGTAGAATTGCAAGATTTTAATTGAGATATTTTGTTTGATCTTAGTAGCTTTTCTACTTGAAAACTCTACCCTAATGATGATGGTCACATTTGAGGCGATTGAGCTTTTGTCACCTTAGGGATATATCCTAACTTCTCTTTCCTTATGATTGGTCTTCATATATAAGTTTTAGCCATTAAATCTTAGTTTCGAGATACATCTCAGAGCTCCATTTTCAAGATCTAGTACTTTTACTTTGAAATTTGCGATGATAGAATTGCTAAGCTAATTTGGTGGTTACTGTGCTTCTTTCCTGTCTTAGACATATAAGGGATGTTGGTAGATTAAGGTTATTTTGTTGTACAAGACTTGATTATATTTGAGCAAAATCAACTTATTTTTGGGCCTTTAACATCTCGTACTCTCTTATTTTTATTGGAATGACTTTCTTGTTTCACAAAATAAAAAATAAAAAAAATGCGGATGTCCTTTATGACATGTATCTCTAATTAGATACTATATTTCAACCCATATTAACTTACAAATAAATTTTAATTTCAAAAAAATTTCATATTTGTGATTCATTTTTTCTAGATAGTCTCATAGAGATTTTATTTTCATTAATCAAGTATAAGTGAGTATTAGACATTTGTGAAAGAATAACTTTTTCGTAATAACTTAAATACTTATCAATATATATAATTAATTCTAGTTTTAAACTTAACTTTAAATAAGTGCTTAATAGTTATTAAATAGTTATATTAATAATATAATATTTGACAAGTGATAATATATTTTTATTTTGCCATGTATTAGATAAGCTAATAATTAAGTATTTTATTTTTTCAATTAATTAAAAAAAGAAATTTAACAATATAAGAAAATTTTCTTGTAAAAATAATTTAAAACATTTAATAATATAAAGAAAAGTCTTTCATGTTAGTTCTCGTTAGGACTTTAATAATAAGCATTTAGTTTTTATATAATAAAAAATTTTAAAAAAATTAGACAGAAAAATGACCAATAAAAGAAAAAAGTGAAACTATAAATTTTCTTATTTTTTATCAAAATAATTATATTATTATTAATAAAATTTATTATACTACTTCAGTTATATTATAATTTTATATTTATTTATTTTAAATTGTGTAGTTAGATAATAATATTTTATAGGATAATAGTAATTAATAAGTTTTAATTATTATTTATACATTAATTGTAACTATTTAATTAATCATTTGATAACAATAGATATTAAAATATTTTAAATTTTATTATTATGATTATACTACACAATATATGAACTAATAACTGATTTTATGAAATTAATATATAATTAATTTTGATCTCACACTTAGTTTTAGATGAGTATTTGTTATTTATCAAACAATAATATTGACAACATAATATTTTGATAAGTAGCAATATAATATATTTTTTTTACCATGTACTAAGTAAGTTAATGATTAAATATTTAATTGATTAATTAAAAAAATAAAAATTTTGAATTTATGTAAAAATAATTTAAAAATTTAAACAATATCAAAAAATTTCAAAAGTTAAAAAAATTTATAAAATCTAAAAATATAAAAGTTTGTCATATTAATTTTTTGTTTTGAAACTTTAGCATTGATAAGTATTTAGTTCTTTATATGATAAAAATTAAAATAATTAAAGAGAAAAATTAACCAATAAAAAATAAAATTATGGATTTTTATTCTCTATTAAAATAATTATACTATTAAAAGTTATTATACTAATTTAATTATAATTTATATTTTAATTATTTTGTGTACTTATAAATCTAATTAGATAATAACTTTCAATAAAATATTATAAATAATAATAAATTTTAATTATTATTTGTATATTAAATTTTAATTGATTTATTCATAAATATTAAGTTTGTTTAAAATTTATTATGATAATTATATTGTGAAAGGTGCAACTAAATTTTTTTTTATTATAATTCATGAAATATAACGATCTATATAGATAATCAATTTTGGTTTTAGAATTTGTTGGGGAGAATAACTTAATTTTTTTGAGATGACAACTTGTCATTTATCAAACTAATTATTTGAGAAATTAATAAATAAAATTAATTTTGATTTTAAAATTTATTTGAAAAATAATTTATCATGCATCAACTTATTTGAGATTAAAACTTGCTATTTATGAAATTAATTGTTTAATTAAAAAGTGATTAAAATTTATATTAATTTAATATATAAAATTATTTAATTAAACATTATAAATAATATAATAATTATGTAAAATAAATTTAAAAAATAATATACATATATTATTTATTTTTATGTACTAAATATTTTAGTTTATTAAAATATACTAATACACACAAGGGACTAATTTGAACTACTTGAATCCGACGCGGCATACTGGCTGACAGTGTATAAACCATGAAAACATGCATGAAGCCCACGTGTAGGCCGTATATTGCCACGTGCAAAATTGTCCATCTTTCTCTGTGGAACTCCATTAACGAACTGAACAAAAGCATACATTTTCACTCCTCACAATCCAAGAAAAGGAAGGTATGGAAACTTTTGTTGGTATGGTAAACGAAGAGAATGGCTGATCTGAGCCCAGCATTCGCCTACACAGTAGTGTACATGAAGGATGTAGCCAAATCCGTAGATTTCTAAGCCAAAGCATTTGGTTAAAATGTTATGTCGCTCGGACGATTCCCACAGGTATTCGACATTTCACTAATAAGTGGTGGGATTATATTTTTAAAGACAATTTCCGTATCATTAAATTAATGATTTTGGTTGATTAATTGATAGATGGGGAGAGCTATGGAGAGTGGCCAGACAACCATGGCTTTCACTCCCATCCACCAACATGAGACGGATGACCGAAGTGGTGCGGTCCAGACTCCGCAGACCGGAGGCCAGCGACCCCCGCTTGAAGTTTGCTTTGCCTATGCAGATGTAGATGCTGCTTATTATCCGTTCTGATTAATCGCTAATTAATTTCTCACATGATTATGTAAAAATGATTAGTTATCATAATTTTGTCATACCCAAAATGTTGTTGATGCTGTCTTGGTATTGAGGATTTAAAGATTGATGGTATTTTTCAACATCACCAAATCACGAAGAATCAACCTTAAGATCTCTTGATATTAGTCTAGTAGTAAGTGAGATTACCTATGAGGCTAGGATTCAAATCTTATCTATGGAATCTCTCCTCTCCCTATGCTCAAAATAACTTAAGATCACTTGATATTAGGGTCTTGTTAAGGTTGATATTGCCTTCTTTGAATTGATGGGAGTAAAACTAACTGATATTAATTGTTTCAAAATAAGTATTCTCTATCCAATTTTTACAGTCTAAGAAAATATAATTAATCATATGTCAACTCATATTGATGAATTTAACTTTATTTGTATCAGTTTCATTAATGAATTAATTTTGTATAAACTCATATTTTGTATTTCTTTGTCTGTTTTGAAAATATAAAGTCATGGTGAATTCTATACCAAGACATATGGTGTCATTATATAAAATTGATGGTGTCATATAAAATTTTAAACTGCATTTAATTTATTAATTACTTGTGTTAATTTTATCAAAATTAAAATTGTTCAAAAGTGATATTGTTATCCTTATCAATGAAATTATTATTTAAATATTGAAAAATTATACTAATCACAACATCATATATAATATACTAAGTGTTAACCATTAAATGACTAGTAATGTCATATTTTTATGTAGTATTAATGAAGGAAAAATTGGAAAAATCAATAATAAATTATTTTTTCATTAATGTTTATTTGTTTGATGGATTGATCAAACAAAGGGCAGTGCAGAATGGTGCAATGCCGATGAGCACGCCGGAGGACAAAGAATGGGGACAGAAAGTTGGATATGTTCGTGACATTGGTGGAATCATTGTGAGGATGGGAAGCTATGTATCAAAACCGGTAAAACAATACTGATAATATTTAGGAATTCTTACAAGTAAGTAGACATAAAATTTACTCTCTTAAGAACCAGTGTTACTGTTCAGATAGTTTTTAAGATAAAAATGTTTCATTCAAATAACGTAAGGATTAAATTATAAGTACATATGAACAAAGGTTTTGTTTTTTCTTTTTATGTATGTGTAAGAGATGACTTTCTTTAATGTACTTTGAGCTAATTTTTCATGTTTTGTGAATTGAGGCGACGTACTTGGTGTATTTTGATCTCCAAATTTCATTTCCTCAAGTCTAACACTAAGCCCTAGAATTATAATGTTGAATGTTTCTTCTTATCTTGCCTCAGTTTATGATTTTACGTCAAAGCCATTTTTAACAATTATTAGCATGATTTTTTCCCCTTCTATTTTGGAAACGCCTCAACACCATGTTCTTTAGATCAAAATTATTGCCAATTTTAGATTTAAAAGTACCAAATAGGTGGAGTGAGTTTCACACATGCACACCGAACACCACTGCCAAGGACACGTGTATTCAAAATGAAAGGTGTGTGTCCGCCCATGAAAGATAGAATATCGTGTAACTGAACATCAAATAGCGTTCAAAAATTCACTATCAGACAAGGATCGACGAAGGACAGTTACATCCACAATCTTCAGATAAAGAAGGACGGTTATGCAATATATATTTTCCAAGGTATTTTGGATTAATGAAGACAAATCCAACGAATATTGTTTCTGGCATGTCTTTGAAGAGTCTAGAAGTTCTAAGGGTATAAATAATCGTCTTCCCTACAACCAAAGTACATTTTTCCTAAGGTTTTCCATTATCTATTCTTACTCTCAATCTCCTGAAAACTCTTAAACTCCTAACGCTCTCATATTAACTTAAGCATTAGAGTAGCTATGAAGGACACAGTCCCCTAAGCTCATGTGTGCTCACCCCTTGAAAGGTCATGTAACTTCTTTAATGATCAAAAGGCCATCAATTGGTGTCGTCTATAGGAAATTGAGTCTTTTCCTATTGTTTCATTGAATATTTTTCTTTAAAGTTTCCAACTTTGTCTTTAAACACATATCTCTTGTAAAAATAAAACTTTTGCCTTTGATCCAGTGTAAGTAGTGGCTTGCCATGCTAGAAACAGTCCTATCCCCACTCTTCCTACTCATGAGGAAGAAAGCCTCTTCAGATGCAGTATCAACAAACACTATGCACATTAATGTCACTGATGCAACTATAACGACAAATGAAGACTTATCACAGTTCCAAGAAACTTTAGCAAGAACTATGCAAGCTGCCATTAACAACTTTAACTAACAAATGGCCTGGAGTCTCAGCACAAACCTAGCAGTACTTAACGCACAACCTAGGGAAAATCTTAGGGAACATAATGGAGAGCCCCCAATCTCAATTGTTAGATCCTTAAGGTTCCAAAACCATGCAACCGACAAACATGGATGAGGCCACAACTAGGTCTGGCAAGAAGGTGATCGACGCTGTCATAGATAATGAAGTAGATTCTCAAACAAAGCACTCAAAAGCTAAGTCAAGCTTTGTTAAAAAAATATTTAGAAACGTTGCCTCTAGTGTAGGAGATCATTGAGGAGAAATTCCCTCACAAATGGAAACCCTCAATGTTGTAAATGTACAATGGAATAAGAGATACACATATACATTTATCAACCTTTTGAACCACCATGCTGCTAAATGATATTTCTAATGTCATACTCTGTAAGGTTTTTCTTACTACTCTCACAAAAATAATAAAAAAATGGAACCTTTAACTACCTCCTAGCTCTATTCATTTTTTCAAAGAGTTAGAACATGCTTTTCTCTTAAGATTCGCCACTAACATTCCTTAAAAGAGGAAAACAACTTCATTAAGATCTTGCAGGCAAAGAGAGGGTGAAACCCTGTGGGAGTACATCGATAGATTCAACAAAGAAACCATAAAGATCTAGACATAATGTTGAAATAACTATAGAGGCCATGAGAAATAAAACCACATTCAACAAAATGAAGGACAAGCTCCACACAAAGACCATTGATCTTACTCTGAGCTAATAGCTATAGCTCAAAGGTACATTGAACTAATGAAGGAAAAAGAAAGAAGAGGAAAAACGAAGAATGGTGGGACTAGAAAAGGACCTAAGATAGGAGAACAGATAGTTCCTACCGTGGAACCCTACAACATTATACTTTTTCCTCCACCTAAGTGAAGAGCACTGTAGATACATAATTCACACCACTAAATGACACCCGAGGTAATATTCTGCTTTGGATTAAATAAAATGGTATTGACATATAGTACCCTCAAAGGCTAAACCTTAATATGACTGCCAAGAGGGACAAAAATTTATTTTGCAGATTCCATGAAGATCACAAACATGATACCAAGTGCTGAGATTTGAAGAAAGAGGTTGAATGACTCATACAGACCAGAGCACTTAGAAAGTTTATCAAAGACACCAAAGGGAAGAGACTTAGAGAGGAAGATTAGGAAGCAAAAGCAAAAGAATGCCCCAATAAAAGAATAGCAAGCGTGATGGGAGGAGATCAACCTAACACATTGAACATGAAGCAGACACATTTGAAAATTTTCCTTATCAGTATTAATCAAAACCTTCCAACAGTAACATTTAGCCTAAAAGACGAAGAACACATACATGCTCCTTATAATGATGCCTTAGTTGTGGAGGGTGTCCTAAATGAATACCTTATCAAAAGATTACTAGTTGATGGCGGAAGCAGGACTAACACTATCATCAAACAAGCCTACAAGGCGATGGGGGGAACATTGATGAACCTCAAAAGAATAGGCAAATCACTTATAAGGTTAGGCAGAAAATAGTTGGAATCCATTGCGATAACTCATTTAATAGTGGAAATGATGGATGAAAGATCTAGATTGGCATTAACAACAAGGACTTTATTCCATGTTATCAATGAAAAGTTTCCCTACATGGAATTCTTGGAAGGCCTTATCTCTTTAAAGTGGGCACCATGAAAATACCAACACCTAAAAGAGTGGTAATCGTGAGAGGGAACTAGAAGATGGTGAATGAATACAACCATATAATGGTGAATGAATGCAACCACATAGCTTTACATAAAGAAACAATGCTACATATTAAACAAGTGAATCTTAAACAACAAAAGTGAATAGAACTAGTTGGTAAGTTAATTGAACTTAAAGTTTCAATTGATAAAATAGTTAAATGAGTTGCAAATATGAGTCGGCTAGGAACCGAACAATTAATCCATGTCATTTTAGAGAACATAGAGATGTACGCCTCCAAATTAGAAGAGATACCTAGAATCCATCCTTCGGTAGCATGCCATAAACTGAATGGGGACCCTATGGTAAAGCTTGTCAAACAAAAGAAGAGGTGGTTCACCCTTGAAAGATAGAAAGCCATGGGAGAGGAAGTAATTAAACTTCAAAGCGTAGGTATTCTTAAGGAAGTAAAACATCCTGATTGGGTGGCAAATATTATAATGGTCAAGAAATCAAGCAGCAAATGTAGGATGTGTGTCGACTTCACTAACCTAAACAAGACGTGTCCTAAGATAGCTTCTCGTTGTCAAACATTGATTAGTTGGTAGACTCCATAACTTACTTGTTAAGATATAGTTACTTATATGCAACTCAAGGATACCATTAAATACCAATGCACCCAAAGGACGAAGAGAAGACTGCCTTCATAATAGATCAGGGTACCTATTACTACACCAAAATGCCTTTTAGCCTTAAGAATATAGGTGCCACATACCAAAGGTTGATGAACTATATGTTCCGAGATCAAATTGGTATAATGTAAAGGAATATGTTGATGATATTGTTATAAAAGGCAAAACTAACGAAGCCCATACAAATGATCTGCAGGAAGTTTTAAATGCTTTGAACAAGTGTGGAATGAAATTGAACCTAAAGAAATACACCTTTAGAGTAAGGGTAGATAGGTTTCTAAGGTTTATGATTTCCTAATGAGGTATCGAGGCAAACCTCAAAAATATTCGAGTTATCTTGGATATGAAAGCACCAAGAACAGTCAATGAAGACTTGAAGTTGAACGATGGAATCACAACACTAAGACGCTTTATATCTTGATCAACCAAAAGATGTTTTCCTTTTTACAAAAACTTAAAGAATGTGAAACACTTTAAATGGTCGAAAGATTACTAGACAGCATTGAGGAACTTAAGGCATTACTTACCTCTCCACTTCTTTTGAGTCAACCTAAAATAGGGGAAATACTTTACATTTATCTCACAACTAGTCAAGAGACTTAAACCTCTGTTATAGTTTAGGAAGAAAATGATGAACAATATCCCATTTACTATACTAGCAAGGTCCTTTATGAAGATGAGATAAGGTACCCTAAGTTAGAAAAGTTTTTTTTATGGCTTTGGTAACCTTAACAACAAAGTTAAAACCCTATTTTCAAACACATACCATCGTATTCCAAATAGATCAATCGCTAAGGAAAGTCTTATAAAGGCTGGATAATTATGGATGACTGGTACAATGAGCACTCTAACTTAATAAACATAACATCAGGTATGAACTTAGGACAACTTTAAAGGCATAATGTCTTGCTTACTTTATCATGGTGATGACAGGTGACAAATATACCAATGCTTTGCCAAGAGATGCTTGGACATTATATGTGGATGACACGTCTAATGAACATGGACTAGGAGTAGAAGTCGTGCTTCAAAGTCTAGGTAAAAATAAGATTATATATGTTGTTGCCTTGAATTTTAATGTAGTGACAATGTTATAGAATATGATACTTTGATAACTAGGCTCAATTTAGCCCTTGAAGTGAAAGCAGAAGAACTGCAGGTGTTCAACGACTCTATATTCGTCGTTAACCAAATTATAGGCGACTTTCAGGTTAAATATGACAATCTTTCCAGATATTTAAAGAAATGTTAGTCACTACACAACAGACTCGTACAATAAAGAGGAACATGAAAAGTCACTTGGATCCCTAAGAAGGAGAACAGGAAAGTAGATAACGCAGCCAAAACGTCGACTGAACGAAAGGAGACATTCCAAAACTTCCCACTTAAAGAGGAGCGACAATAATCCATTATAGATGAATAGGAAATCCTCAACATCGTTGAACTAGACGTTTAGATGAGATCGATCATCCAGTATCTCGATAAAGGAGAATTCTCGTAAAACCTATCAGAGGCCTTAAAGGTGTAAAAAAGAGTTGTCAAATACTCATATCATGATGGAACACTCTTCAAGACATCAACCACACACCTTTAGATGAAATGTGTCTCGATGAAAAAAGGCAATTATGTTCTCTAAGAGATTTATGAAGGATTTGTGGTACCCATGAAGGATCACATGCCATGGCTCATAAAGCTTTACTTCAATGGTTTTATTGGCTAACAATAAAGAAAGATACAAAATAATTAGTACGTACTTGAGAAAAATGTTAAAAACATGATAGGATCATAAAAGTCCTAGCAATCTAACAAGTTAACATTACTAACCCTTGACCGTTCACCATTTTGGTAATGGGCATACTTGGTCCCTTTTCCTGGCAACTGAACTAAGAAAATTCATCATCGCCAGCATTGATTCCTTTACCAAGTAGATAGAGGCTAAAACGGTTGCTACCATCATAACAAAAAAGGTAGAAAATTTCTTATGGAAAGAAATAATTTACAGGTTTAGCATTCCCAAAGCACTCATCATAGATGATGGTAAGTAGTTTGACTATAATAGCTTCAAGCAATTTTGCAAGAATCTTCACATTAATTTAAGATTCACCTCAATTTCCCATCTACAAACTAATGGGCAAGAGAAAGTCACCAACAGAATGATCTTCAAATGGACTAAAGAAAAGACATGACGAAGCTAAATAAGATTGGGCCGAATAATTAACTCATGTTCTTTGGACGTACCAAACAACCCCTAAAAAGGCCTATGGAGAATCACCTTTCGGCCTAACTTATGGCATATAAGCAGTGGTTCCAGTAGAAATCAAAATGAGTAGCCTTAGAGTTTAACATTTTGATCTAGAGGCTAACAACAAAGGATCAAATTGCATATCGATATACTTGAAGAGCAAAAAGAGCAAGTAGTTGTTTTCATAGCAACATATAATACAAGGGTTGCTTTATACCATAACATAAGAGTTGACCAAAGATGTTTTCAAAAAGGTGATCTTGTATTTAGAAAAGCTTAAATTGGCAAAGGAGATGTCAGGGTAGGGAAATTAGGAGCTAACTAGGAAGGCCCATACCTAGTTGAAAATGTGATAGGAAATGGAGCTTACCAGTTAGCAATATTAGAAGGAAAACTGATCCCCAGGTTTTAGAATATAGACAATCTTCTCAAGTACTATCAATAAAGAGAAAATTCAGTACATATTGTCCATAAAGGGTTCGACCCCTTTAAAAGGCCATAACATTCATTATCTTCATAAATGGGTTCAGTTCACCTAATAATAACCATAAATTCTATTGAATAAAGGCTTTAGCTCTCTTAGTAAAGCCATAAATTCTATTAAGTGAAAATTTAGAATCAGTTCAAATGTATAGGTTTGACTAACCTAAACGACCATAAAGAAAAAGGGAAATGGGTTCTGCTCTCCCTCTTAAAGCCATAAAACATCTTATATGATTAAAAACTTCTAAAAATGGTTTATGGGCATAATTAAGGTACACTCATCATTGCAAGATCAACTCTACAAAGGACAAGTTTAGAAGTTGTTCCACCCCAATAAGAAAAGCTATTACTTAATAACTTTCATACTTAGGGTAAATTGTTATTGGATTCTTTTAAGTAATTTTATACTCAGTCACTTCTAAGGCATTGGAACTATTGAAATTTTTGCACTAAATAATTTTATGACAAGTTATACTTAGTTCAATAATATATTTGGTAGCACTTATAAACTTAAAATGTTTCAGTCCAAAGGCCATTCGACAAACATAAGACTAAGTATATAAAAGTATTTTGTTGCTTGCTAAAGCAGGAAAACAAGTTGAGCATGAAGAAAGTTTCATTAATAACATCTCTTATCAGTATAAAAATTGTTATAATATATAAAAGAGCACAATTATTTTAAGTTTTTAGAGGGAAGGTGTCTACAGTAGCAAGTGGTTCTCTGGGGCCTTCGAAGGGAGGGTCTTCTTTTTGCAGTTCTTCCTTTGAGGCATGAGAACCCTTTAAGTCCACTATCTCTTAACCTTCAATGTTAGGGTAGCGAAAGAGGGGAAACATCACCACTTTAAGCCTTCCCATATGGGGCAACAATTAGAAGAGCAGGTCTTGTCATTCCGAGCAAGGTGGCATCTAGTTCACTGCTAGAGAAAATGTCCCTTTAGGTCATGAAACTATCACCAGCTTCACCATGTGGAATTTCTTGTCCAATTGAAATTTAACAGTGAGATACGAAGTATCAAAAGCTAATTTTCCACTGTTATCTTCTTTAGTGCTAGTAGTGCATCTTTCATAAATTTTCTCTAGGTCAATGCACTTGAGTTTAGAGAAATCCACTCATGAATAATCCTATTCTAGAACTTTCTTCACTGCCTACCCGTACACCGTCAAAACCAGGGAAAACAAGTTGGACGTTTTTGACTCCTTAGCTTTGCTAATGTTAACAGCATCTTCCACACAGTTGTGTAGACCCCACATAATAGAGTAGACGATCTTCAACTAACTATCTTTCTTCTTTAATAACTCACTCTTCTTCACCAGCTCTACATCCCTCTGAGTCAAGGCCTTATTTAATTTAGTGATCGATATTCGTTCATTCTTCAAGTCTAAAGCATAATTATTATGAATAGTGGCCAACTCAGATTTATGCTCCTTAATTAACTAGGTCATTTTGCCTTAAGCCACCTGTTTAGAATTGTGTTAATAAGACAGAGGCAAACAAATCTATATCAAAATTAGAGATAAAACCCAATCAATACTTATAGCAGAAAACTCTTTAGTTGTACGTCATCATGTTTAGCTCTCTTTCAACACCTACAGACCCCGAAGCATATACATAACTCCTATACACTCTAAGTCTTCAAAAGGAATGGTCGAACATTTCTATTTGTCAGGATGGAGATAGACAAAGTCTAAAAACCTATCGCAAATGGCAAAGTTTTGGACAGTGTCATTGAGGTTTGTCTCTAACCATTTCTTTGGGTTTGGGCATTCCTCCCCTAAGGCCTGCAATGCTGCAATCTTCTCTTGCCCCCTCGCTCATCCTCTGAGCTGTTTTGCTCCACTGCAAAGGGATTCTTCCTTTTCTTCCCTTTATTTGCCCTTTCCACTACCTTGACTTTGCCTATATTTTTTGAGGCAGCAGGAGGAAGAATCTTCTTAGTAGGCACAGAAGTAGGGCGTTTGTGAACAACAATCATTATCTGTTTTGGGCAAGTAGGAGGGATCCTCTCCGCAAATGAATCGCCTTCGGTACCCAAAGGCAAGATGTCCAAAACATCATCCTCAACTTTCAGATCCACCCGAACGTTCTTCAGAAACTCCATCTCACTAGTATCACATAATATTTAGTAGATATTAGTAAAGTATAAAAAGTAAAAAGCCAGAATGTATGCCTTTAGTTTTATTCTTCTTACACTCCGATCTAGAAGGTTTGGTCTCCTCTTCGAACCAATCACCACTTTCCAGCTTCCCATCAGGAAACACAATAGCTTGGCCACGATTTTGAATGAATTAGCAAATGTATTTCTTCTAAGAAGGTTGAACCTGGGAACACTTACCGATAATGAGGGATAACAAGTTCCCATCATCTTTGCCTATAGGAAGTGGTAGGGTAGAAGGTTTGTCTATAATTTTTCAAGGAAGATTTACAAAATCAAGGGAATGGTAGATGAAGAAAAATTTGTCTAACCAATCCTTTAAGGAAGATGGGAGGAAGAACACAACGTTACTCCCTGCTTTGGCAGTTAAGTCCAAAAATAGTTTGCTAGATCTACAGGTGACGTTGTACAAATACTGAATGTGCAACATCATGAGCCTAAGGCTCTTTATTCGATAAATTCAATAAGACTACCAAGAATTCTAGTGGCATTCAGGTGAAGTTGGGTAAGTGGAATCAAGTAGGTAATAAGAAAACTTAGCAAGGCAGGGTGAAAGGGGAAACAAGGCTCGACCTCCAGTTGTTTCTTGTACACGACCAATGTTTTTGGGTCAGTACGGTCAGGACCCCTAAATTCAATCGGATAGCATGATAAGAGGCACCAGTAAGATATCTCATATTGGGATAAAAAATTATCCGAATCCCTAATAGTAATGGAACTTTGGTATTTTCTAAGCTTGCCCAAAGCTTGATCAATACTTTCACCCATAACTCCCAAAATAGGAAAAAGAAAAAAAAAGTAGAGGCAAAAAGAAAATAACACTAAAGTACCTGAAGCAAAGGATCGTAAGAATGATAAAGTAACAAAAGAGAGAAAAGGTAGTAAGAAAAATTATAAGCGGGATTTGAAATGCAACAAAAGTGAAAAGGAAAAATTGACAATGCCTTATATAGAGTATAGAAATACCTCAACAGTCGTGTTCATATTAAGTGCGGAATCCACCGACATACCAGGATTCCAAATTGATACGAAATTTGAAGCAGCACGACGATTGAAAGGACAACGTTTAAAAATGAATGTTACTAGGGCTGACTCAGCACCCTAGCTGAAAGAAATGTCTGGCATAAAAACTAGGAGATAAAACCTTTCAGGGGACTAATGATAACGTTCATCTGATCGTACACCACTACTAATGACACGTGTATTCAGAGTGAAAGGTGTTTGCCCTTGAGAGATTAAGCATCGTGTAACCAAACATCAAATAACGTTCAGAAAATTCACTAGTAAACAAGGATCGACGAAGGACAGTTACACCCATAATGTTCAGATGAAGAAAGACAATTATGCAGTACATACATTCTTGGGTATTTCGGACTAATAAGGACGAACTCAACGAATATTATTTTTAGCATATCTGTAAAGAGTTTAGAAGCCTCGGAGGTATAAGTAATTGTCTTCTTTTATAACCAATGTATGTTTTTTCTAGGATTTTTCATTATCTATTCTCACTCTTAAGCTCCTTAAAACTTTTAAGCTCCTAAAGCTCTCATAATAACCTAAGCATCGGAGTGGCTGTGGAGCACACAATCCCCTAATTTCATGTGTGCTCACCACTTGGCTAGTCATTTACCCTTTTCGGTGATCAAAGGGATATATATATATATATATATATATATATATATATATATATATATATATATATATATATATATATATATATATATATATATATATAT
>CATIWR010316740.1:0-37716 GCA_949677035.1 Omphalea diandra | reverse complement strand
AAGATGGTAAGGATGAAACAGAAGCGGATTTGAGAAGTAAAGAGAAAGTGAGATCATCTGGTTTGACATGGGATTGTAATAAGTGGCGAAAAAGAAGAAATGCTGATTTGGGGTTTCTAGCTTCAATGTAGGATTTGAGTATAGAATGCAAGAGAGGGAGATTTAGTGTTGAAGGAAGAGCTACTGAGGAGGCCAAGTTCATGCTAGATCCTTTGGCCGTTGACACGTGGACCTTCTAATAAAATCGACCTGCACCAATCCGGTTTGACTAGATCAGGATACGTCGTCGTTTAAAGGGAAATAGGCCTTGCACACCGTAATATACCCATCGAATTACATCCTTTTTACCGATCAGCCGTTAATGGCAGTGGAATTGACTCGAGGACTCTGAGATATCAGACTTCAAAACATTTTTTAGAAGCATATCCATAAATAGCGTTAGGAGTAAATAGTTAGAAACGTGGCAAAAGACGCTATATTTATCAATTTGTCATTACTTGCAGGGAATTGTTGTAGGAATGGAGACTGCCTGATGAAAGTAATTCACTTTGTGCGCTTTATTTGTGCAAGAATGATTTAGAAATTGAGAATGGCTATTAGGACAGGAGAGGTCTTATGCTTTTTAATGTTGTTCTCCATCATATTTTTATTAATCTGCTGTATTTGGATCGAAACAAATACTAAACAGTTATACAGACGATGTAATGACTAATGAAAGCAAGCATCCTTCATGATGTTTTACATACTGGACTCTCTTAGTTCTGATCTTTTATCCACACAGCATAGCTTTCTCCAGATGTAGCGAGCTGCACATTTGAAGGAAGAAGATTACCAAGATCCATCTTCCGTCCAATCTTCATTATGATATTATCACTAATCTCCGCCATGTAGGGATAGGATTCAGCAGCCAAAATTTTCACAGTGCTTCTGTCATGGATTCTGTAAGCCTTCCTGATTGATGCCAATTTTGCAATTTGTTCCTTTAGCCCCCAGTCAAAGAAGTGATCATAAAACTGCAAGAACACAAAAACTTTAATTCTCTAGTTTACAGTAACAACTGCAAAAGGCATAGTAAGTACAAAATGGTGAGCAGAAGTTACTATGGATGGGATTCCAGGATCAGTAAGAATGTAAGCATATCCCTGCATGACTTTATCTGATGGGAATGGCCAAAGTTTTTGAGTAGACCCAGTGTCATGATTGTCGATAAAAGTGACTGCATTTTGAGGCAGTATGCCAATCAACCCTGGTGGATTTCCATTTGAGTCTTTCAACCTCCAGAGCGCGCCCTGCACAGCTGCTTGAAGAATCCCTTTGGTTGTGAAATCAAATGCTGTGATCACACTACCAGCAGCTTCAATCCAATCCTTTAGAGCCCTGCGGTGGGTGTCCTGATTTGTGTCAGGCTTTACATCCCGGTCATAAGCTAGAGAATCCCATTTTTCACCCACGGCGAAATCCGGAGAAATTTGTCCCATATAAATTTTGGTAATGCTAGGAGCATACCCTTTCACGAAATCAAATCGCCAACCATCAAATCAAATTTCGTACTTCAAGCATTTCATCCAGTCTGATAACTCTTTCTGAACTCTCAGGTTGAGATGGTCAATATCAGGGGCAGGTTCAAAGTCTTCACCTGTGTCAGGATTTCCTTTGCCATCCGAATAGGCAGTGTCATCACTGCAAATGAACGATGGCCCCCAGTCAAGTTGATCGTCAGCTGTTCCGCCTGCAAAAATGCACCATATTCCTCTTTCATCTTGCCTCTCAGCAGTTCTATGATTGATCACTATGTCAGCCAGGCAATTAATTCCCTTCTGATGAAAAGCCTGAATCAGGGATTTCAATTCACGCTGGGTACCATATTTTGACAAGTTGAGATCATACAGGCTACCCGGCATGTATCCTAAACAGACATTTGATCATCAGGTCTAGGAAAACTGTACACTGATCATACTAATTTTATGACTTGTATAACATATGAAATACTATTAAATGAGCAAACCTCAATAGGTCAAGCAGACTGGGGAGTAGTAAATTGAACAATTCACTTGGAAAAATATATACCTCGAGGAGAAACTGATTGAGAGGGTAGAGGAAGCCACACATGAGTCATTCCTGCATTAACCAGATCAGGAATGGAATTATGAGCGAGTTGTACCATCCTCCTGCCTTGTTACATGATTCCCAATTAAACCCCTATAATATCATCAAACTCAGCAATAATTAATATTGTTTAACCTTAAAGATTATACACATAATAAAGCCAGCAGATGTATATGTCTGCGTTTTGAGGGATAATAACACTGGGTGAGCGCACTCCAGACCTGAAATAATGATGCTGCAGATGTGAAAAAAGGAAAGGTTGAGATGAAGTAGAGTGATTTATTGAGAAAATTCATTTTTTCTTCAACTTCAAGAGGTTTTGGACCATTTTTAGGCAAGTTCGGCGAGTTTGCATTAAAGAATTTAAGAGGTTGTTAACATCATTTATCCAGCGTTTACTGCACAAATAAATAAATATTGGTGAAAAACAAGGGAAAATGTCAATCTCTTCAAGTGGAACGTGCAAATGAGTTATCTGCAAGAATTTGAGGTTTTCTAAAACGCCGTTCAATTGAGGCAAGAGTTTGTTTGTCCTATGCTAGTGATAGTATAATTCGGGAATTTTTAGCTATACACTTGATACATGAATTATACTTGGTAAAGATAAATAAATAAATAAATAAATATTTAGATATTGATAATTATGGATATAATAGTAAGTAATCAATCATTTGTATTTTACATGTCTATAATTTAATATATTATTTTACATATATTTAAAATATTAATAATATATAAAATATGTATTTATTTTGAAAATAAAGAATATATAACAAATATTTTTCAATTTTATATTTTTTTAGCTATTTTGCAATTTCTTCTAATAATTTTTATTTATATTTATAACTATTTTTAATTAGATAGTTTTATATGAAAATTCTAATTGCTTAGATGTCAAAAAGTTAATTTTCAAATAAACAGTTAGCTTATGATTATACATGAATAGTTATAGTAATTTTTCCTTTATTTTTATTAATTTAATGCATAATTCACTTTGATACATTAAGTGTAGCAAAGTATTTTTTCTAATATAATTCTTATAATAAAAATTACTCATGTGTATCAATGAGCCGTTAATAATTTAATAATGTTATAGTTATCTATAAGACTGAGGTAATGACGGCCGAATTAACCAGAACCAAAAAAAAAAAAAAAAAAAAAATTCCATATCCAAAATTGGCTGCTCTAGAATGGGCATGAAAACACATGGTTAGGATCAATTCTTGATAAATGGATAGCTCAAAAGTCGCTCTTGATTTAACAGATTTTGGGGTTATCCCTTGTCAGCAGCATGCATGACAAGTTTGTGCAGGAATAAAGATAAGATAAGCCGCAAAGATTAGAAGAAAATCATGCCGCGCAAGATTCAAATCCCGACTTAGCAAAACAAAGTGCACATAATCAAGAAAATACCAATATATTTTAATCATCCATCAAGAAATATTAATTAGTTATAATTAAGCATAAGTCTTTAATTATTATCCATAAGCAAATCCTCCGTTATTGTCAACAACTTTATTCTATTAAGCTAAGCAATATTTTCGTGGTTCTTCACTTGCTGACCCACACAGCATAGTCCTGTCCAGATGTAGCCAGCTCGAAGTTGAAGGGAACAAGGTTTCCAAGATCCAGCTTTGGCCCAATTTTCATAACCACATTATCATTAATCATGGCCATATACAGATCAGATTCAGCAGCCAAAATCTTCACGCTGCTTGTTTCACTAATCCCATATGTCTTCCTGATTGAGGCCACCTTACTAATTGGTTCCTTTAGCCCCCATTCAATGAAATGATCAAAGAACTGCAAAAAAGAGGAAACTTCTCTAATTAACCATAATACAACACAAATCAACATGCTTTAAAATAAATAGAATGGATAGGGCAGGAGGGACAAGTTAATTACTATTGAAGGTGTTCCAGGATGTGTAAGAATGTAGACATATCCCAGCATGACTTTATCTGATGGGAATGGCCAAACTTGTTGAGACCAAGTATCGTGATTGTCAATAAACGATACTGCATTTTGTGGCAATATCCCAAGAAATCCTGGTGGCTTACCACTTGTGCCGTTCAACCTCCACAACTCTCCTTGCACCGCAGCTTGAAGAACTCCTTTGGTAGTGAAATCAAATGCTGTTACTCCATTGCCAACTGCTTGAACCCAGTCTCTTATTGCCTCGCGGTGAGCGTTTAGGTCAGTGACAGGTTTCCCATCCTGATAAGTAAAGAAATCCCAGTATTCAGCTACAGCAAAATCTGGTTTAGTATTTTCCATGTAAATTTTGGCAATGCTAGTAGAAAACCCTTTAACAAAGTCCAATCGCCATCCATGGAATCCAATTTCGGACTTTAACCAATTCATCCAATCTGATAACTCATTCTGAACTCTTGGATTGAGATGGTCAATATCAGTGACATTCGGGAAGTCCATTCCAGTGTCAGGATTTCCTTTGCCATTGGAATAGCCTGTGTCGTCATTGCTGCATATGAAAGATGCGTCCCAGTCCAGGCGATTATCGCTGGTTCCACCTTCAAAGATGCTAAGTGCTCCTCTCTCGTCTCGCTTCTCAGCACTTCTGTGGTTTATGACAATGTCAGCAAGACATTTAATTCCTTTCTCATTGAAAGCTGCAATTAGTGACTTCAATTGGTCCTGGGATCCATATTTTGACGTGAGATCGTACAGCCTTCCTGGCTTATATCCTATTCGTAGACATTAAAATGAGTGTAACTCAACTGCTTTGTCTTGTAAAATCAATGATCAAGCTAGCTAAGCCAAAAATGGAAGCAAGGAATTAAAAAAAAAATTGCAATTAAATAGACTAACTGGAGTTTGAACTTGCGATCTCATAGTTTTGAAATAGTTCTAGTACTGCTTAGTGACGCAAAAAATACGGTCAACGAGTCTAGTTTTACTGGTACTGGAGTTGTCTCCAATCCTACGAGTTGCAAGTGCGAATACCAAACGGAGTTGAATTAGCCAAAAAAAAAAAAATTTGAAAAGTACCTTGGGGTGCATCTGGGGCTGACTGAGAAGGTGGAGGAAGCCAAACATGGGTGACTCCAAGATCAGCCAAATCAGGAATGGAGCTTTTCAATGAGTTGTACCATCCTCCTTCCTTGTTAGATGAAGCCCAATTAAATCCCTATCATAAACATTACTCACCAGTAATTAGATTTTATGTACCTATTAGATTCATATAAACAATATGCTATGTATGTGCTAACAAAGGCCAAACCTGGAATAATAATGCAGGAGATACCAACAAAGGGGAGATTGAGAGAAAGAGCGACCATAAGGATATGGAAGTGAGAAATCTCATCCTTTTTGTTTTTTTTTTTTCCTTGTTTTGTATTGAAGAAGGTGGATATTTGTGTTTATTTTTATAGGCTTCATCCAAGTCCTGTTCCTTTGTGGAAAAATCAAAATAAAACTCCACCATAATAACAGTCAACAGAATAAGCTTCTTGATTCTTCTCTGTTTGGTAGAGTCTTAAACGAACGCCTACCATTCAATGGATAGTAGCTTGTTCCTTTATCAATGGCATGAGATATGGTGCTGTCAAAATAAAACTCCACCATAATAACAGTCAACAAACAGTCAACAAAATAAGCTTCTTGATTCTTCTCTGTTTGGCAGTCTTAAACGAATGCCTAACATTCAATGGATAGTAGCTTGTTCCTTTATCAATGGCATGAGATATGGTGTTGAAATCTAAGGAATTAGAACAAAAGCACTTAATTCTAGCATAAAGACAATTTGCAGCTCAGTCAGCTATCAGTTTTACAGTACCCTGCCAAAATCTTTGTGGAATTTGTTTGGCCTACATTCATTAATAGTTAAATACTGATTACGAAAAGCCAAATCTGTTTTAAGTAGCATACAAATCAAGGGAGGAAAAGAAATCATCTTGTGACAAGTCGAATGTATGCATTGTTTTGCCCCCTAATTTCTTTTTCAGTTCTTATGCAAAATGGAATTTTTAATTGATAAAAGAGATTATCTCAGCTAACGTAATGCAGCAGTACACTGCCATTGTGATATAGCAGGCTGATCTTTTCTAATATATTAGAATAATAAAAGGGAACTACAAAAAATGGTCCCCAAGTTCCCCACCTCCCCCGCCCGGCCTCCTCTCCGCCTTACAAGGTTATTAATGTGTTGCTTGAGGTGCCCAACCATCTGTCTTCAGAATTCAACTTTCCAGTGGTTGATAGTACAAACCATGGACTGCTTCTATTACTGAAACCCACTAATCTTCCCTATGTGTATGGTTCATACTTCTACTGTAACCAAATATCACTCGAATACTCGGGCTTGAGGCCTGACTGGGACAGAAATAGTTCAAGCTGAACTGCTAATCATTACATTCATTTATACCATTTCAGCCAAATGAACATATGAACCGAACTAGGGATTAGATTAGCCAAAAGTTCAAATCTTATTGGCATAAAAATTCACACGTGAGTGGATAATTTCCTGATCAGTATGTACCTCTCCCAAACTGAGTTTAATATCCCATCCCCAATTGTATGTTGGTAAAAAAAAAAAAAATCCAGAATAACAAGACCAACACTATTTTACAAGTGCAAGGCTTTGTTCCTCTTGTGGCAACAGACTTACAGACAAGACACCAAAACTTCCTTGCTAGTGCAGTTATACTTGTGAATAAGGTTATTAATTTTGTTCCAGTCGCTGTTCCAGATTTGTCACTGAAACAAAAAATCTTGATATCAAACATTTCGGCATTCCGTTAAGAATTATATATATGCATACCAGAAAATACCTTTAACATGTTATTTAAATACTAAAAGATTTGAAAATACTTTAAAAGTTTCAAAACATCACAAGGTTCATTAATTGAACAAGACAATGGGGATAGTTCTCCGCTCCCATAAATCCCTCCTCCAAAACCATCAACGGGATTTGAACCCAAGATCTCCTAACGAATCTTAAGTCTTTAGAGGTTAGAATGTCTCCTTCGCAACAATTTGCCTAGGTTTTCAACAAACCTTCGAACCTGGAGACTGATCAACAATAACAATATCTACACCAACAGAATGCCACCACTTCCAAATGGCAAAAATGCGTTCTCACAAAAGGTTCATTGGGCCATCTGATTGATTAACAACATGACAACCTGATGGATGTCTAACCATGGAAGGCAAATATATCTAGCATACGATAAACTTATCGGATTAATAAAGAGAATTAAGCAGCTTCATAATTCAAGATTCTTGGGAATAAGGGCCTCACATCCAGTTCCATACTACACAAATAAAAGATTGCGCACCTGTCAACAACAGATGTTTGAATTCTAGTATCCTAATACAAGTGCGAAAGTTCCAAATCAAACTAACACTCCATTCCAGTAAAATGGAGCTGTCTAAAGTAGCTCAAAGCTTTGAAGGCTTCGGGAAGATGTCGGGAGTGAATTTTTGCGCTGCACTGAGACTGCCCTTAATCTTCAAAGCGCCCCTATATTCATCAAACATTAGAAATCAGCACCAGTATATATGGAAAATGAACAACAGATGGAACCAAATTCGTGTCAAAGCACAGCCAAAATTGCACCTCATGAAAGCAACCTGGGGATTCATCTTTCCTTCAGCAAGCTTGAGAAAATCTTCATCCTTGAGAGAAAATGTGGCATCAGGCTTACCTCCTTCGTATGGGCCTAATTTCATAAATTTCAAGAAATCAGTCATTTTAACTTGTTTACCACAAAACAATTAACATACTACAAACAAAAAAAGAATGGCCAATATCACAAAAAAAAAAAAAAAAACAAAACAAAACAAAAACAAAACTAACAGGAGCAAAATCCCATAATGAATTAGAAACACATTCTGGTTACGCCTCCCCCTACCAGTGAATCAAAAAGGTACAACTTTTGCAGCAAATTTAATACCCCACTTGGATCCTTTGGCTAGGACTGTGAGGTAACCAAACATGGACCAACACTAGTCTTTAGGCCAAACATGGAATATCCTATTCATTCTTTGCGAAAACATCAGCCCAACAGGGACAAAAATAGTATAAAAGCTTCAGCTTTTCAATTAACACATTTAGAAGACCTGTATGACAAAATCACAAACCAATAACAATTTACAATTAGAAATAAAGAAAAGAAGCCAAACCTTTAGTAACCTGTCCTTTCTTAAAATCAAAGGTGTATGCGACCTCATCAACCCCAATTTTCTGTAGTTCATTGACGCAAGACATTATGATCAAGAAAAGGATCGAAATTGCCGACGCAAAAGAAAAACAAAGGTATAGGAAGGGTGAATATAATTACCTTGGGGGCAAGATTGAACTGATATACGAGGTTGATCTTCTTGGAAAGTTGAATACCTTCGTCGGTCTCCAGGAACCGCTGGAGGAGGTCCAAAATGGATTGCGACTTCAGCTCAGTAGCCATTGGTGTTGCTGTATTTATGTTTCTAATAAAGTCTGAAGTGAAGAAGAGAAGAAGAAGAATAGGACAGAAGAATAAAGACGGTGGTGAGGTTTTTAAAGAAAATGGAGGGGGAAGGTTGCAGTGACGAAAATTAATTGCCGCCGGGAAGATTAGGTGACGGGCTGTTCATTCTACACGCACCCCAATGTTTATTTTCATTTTTATTAATATTATTTTAATTGAAGATTGACGTTTTTAGCTGTCGTAGTTATTAGTACAGCTTTCCGGTCAGGGGCGGGGCACACCGTAAGTGAATTCGTGAATAGTCCCTATCATAATAGTAATAAAATTTAAATAAATCTGTATTTTTATTTTATTAAATAATTAATATATTTATTATTATATTATTAAAAAATTATAAATTATGGGGAATGTTAAAATAATATAATATAATAAAATATATTTATTATATTTTATTATATTTTTCTGGCGACATATATTTATTATTATATTATTAAAATAAATTAAAATAAATAAATTAATATAATAAATTTTAAAAATAATAATATAATTTTTTATATAGAAATAAAAATTTATAATTTTATTTTTATTGGTTATGTTTTCAATTTTTTAAATTTTTGGTCACATAAAAAACTAAGTATTAATTATTATTAGTATAAAAAATTTTATTTATTATTAAATTTTAAAATTATTTTATGTGAAGAAATTTCTCAATAATTTTATATTATTTTTATGAAAAATTTAATAAATTATTTTTATATTATTAAAATTTTATTTTTTGATTACTTAAGATAATTAAATTTTTAAATATTAATTTACTTGTCAAGTAGCAAAATACAAATATACTATATTATTGCCAATAAAAAATATTACATTATTAATGTAATCACGTGACAAACAGCAAACAATAATTTAAAATTAAAATTAATTATGTATATTAAATCATGCAAATATAAAATTATTAATTAAAATATTTTATTTTATTCTTTATTTTTACATCAAAAAATTATTGCATGTACTCGGGCCTGTTAGCCGCAGCCACCCACATCCGCAGTCGAGAAGCAATCGCCCCGTGTCAATCTCCGGTTTCTTATTTTCTTTTGCTCTTCCCTCTTGGTTGTCATTTTAGGCTTTGAATTATGGGGAGGAGATCATTGTTGGCTGCAGTTGGAAGAATTATAAATTCACATATTGTTATGATTTTGCAAAGAAGATTAGAAATATATATATATATATATATATATATATATTATGAAACTAAAATGTAAATCATTTTGGATCGAGATTGGTAAAAAAAATGTATAATTTAGGTGTTTGTCTATATCTTTAAAATTTTAAAATATGCAATGAAATTTTCAATTAAAATTCAAGGTGTGAAATGATGCATCTAGTAATTTAATTACTTATATATTAAAATATTAATTTGATAAATAGCAAACATTTATCATAAATAATTTCTGAAATATTAACTTGATAAATAGCAAATATTAGTCATAAATAATTTCTGAAATATCAACTTGACAAATGACAGATATTTGTTATAAATAATTTTTGAAACTATAATTAATTATATATTTAAAATTATAATTAATTGATTATAATTTAAAATTCATTTCATTTATAAATGAATTTTTTATATAATTATTGAAAATAAAAATAAAATTAATTTTACATTTAGTTTAAATGTATAATTTGATACAATATTTTTTATTTTTATGAAAATATTTTTATATGTTTTAAAATTTTATAAATATAAAAAAATAAACAAAAAGCAAAAAGCAAAAGGAGAGTAAAAAGAGAAGAAATAGTGAAAAATAAGGAAAAGAGTGAAAAAAAAAATACGTTTTAACTAAAAATAAAGAGAAGGAAGAGTAAAGAAGAGATACTAAAAAAAAAGAAAAATAAGAAATGAGAGTGAAAAAAACTACATATATTTTTATCAATGAAAAAATTTTACAACTTTCAAATTCATTTGAAAATTTTATTTTAATTTAATTATTATCAAATTTAAAGATTTAATGAAATAGAATTTTTTTTAAAAAATTCATTTATATCAAATATAAAATGTCAATTAATAAATAAATGGAAGAAGAAGGCAAGAGTATATGAGAAAAAAAGGTTATGAATTGCGTTTCCATCCTGAGAAAAACCAGAGTTATGAGTAGTATCTAAGAACGAAAAGTCTTTCTTGTGCTTTTGTTTGAAATGAGGGTAGTTTAGGTTTTTTATTTTTTATTTTTATATTTTTGCCATTTACTAATGAAAAAAAAAAGGCTAAAATATTGACAGAAAAAGTTTTTAATATAAAGAAACAATTATCAAAATTATTAAAGATATTTTATCAGAAAGTGAAAAGTCGAAAGGTAACTTAGCTAAGTATGATCAACTTCAGATTTGTCACAATTACTCTATCCCAGGCTTAGACACTCAAAATTGAAAATGCTTTTCTTTTTTTTCTTTTTTTTTCTTGAAAGGCAATTCTCACAGCACCATCACAACAAAGCTCTGAAGAGAGGTGTGTTTATGGAGAGAATTACGCATAACAGATCAAACATCTGACAGCATTTAGTAAGCCGAACCAAAAGTCTATGGGGGTATAAATGAATCATACCCCACAACCAGCTGTTAAATCACCAAACACTGTACAAATTAATCACTTGAAAGTTACAAGAATAAACAAGTATTGATAAATAAAAAAAAGGGCTGTGAGCTGAGTCACATGTAACGTTCTCAACCGTCGCCAGAAAGTTGAGTTGTAGAATGTCATGCTTCCTTTGTACCATAATAAATGTCATTTATAATTTTTATATATAAATTAAATATTATATTTAATAGAATTATTATATAATTAAAAGAGTATATTATTTTTAATTAATTATTTTTATAAAACATTATACACTTTACAAATAAATAATTATTATAAAAAATTAAAAAAATTATTAATACTCATTTATAATTATAAAACATTATGTATTATGTGATAAAATTTTATTTTTAAAACGATATCTAATTTGAAACAAATGGAGTGCTATAGATTTTTGTTCATGTTTCTTTTTAAATTCAAATTAAAACTCTTCATTTTATTTAGTGTTACTTGTGTTATCTTTTTTTTAACAAAATATTTTTAAACATATATTTTTTTATTCTTTTTCTTCAATTTTTTACACTTCAATTTTTTTCTTATTTTTTTCTTTTTGTAATATAATTTTTATATTTCTCTTGAACTGTTCATATATTAAAATTGTATTTAATTCTTTTAACAAAATTTTCAACACCATGTACACAAAAAAATGAACTTTGTTACATTAAATTTAAACTGTAAATACACTTAAATTGGTATTCTAGCATGCTAGATTTAAAAAAAAAATGTGTGTAAGTTAGATTCACATATACATTAATATTGGATTACATGTATATTTTGTTTTTAAGTGCATGTATATTTATTTTTAACTGTATATACATTAATATTAAACTGTATACACATTGAAATGTTTGTATATTGATTTTTAACTATATATACATTGGTTCTTAATTACATATATATTAATTTTAAATTACATGTATATTAGTATTAAATTACATATATATTTATTTTTAACTACATAGACATTAATATTGAACTATATGTATGTTAAAATCTATGAATAGATTATTGAAAAATACATTATTTTTGAATTGGTAACAAATTTTAAAAAAAATATTAATATATATTATTTTGTTTATTATTTAAATTATATACATACAAATTAAATATCAATGAACACGTAATTCAATATTAAATATACATATAATTAAAAATTAATATATATTAATTACATGTGTAACCGTAAATGAAACAGAACATTTTGATTATAGATTAATGAAATAACATATATGCAAATCCATGATATAATGTTTTGTGCATTATAGAAATAGAGAGCAATTTTATTGGGTGATTTTAAAGTTCCTAAGCCCAGTATGAAATCTGATTTACAATGTGGGCTTTGGTTGCCCAATGGAAATGTCGCGAACAAGCCCCAAAGTCGGCTTAGATAACGTGTTGTCGTTCGATGACCTTGAACACAATGATAAAACGATCGTGCAATAACAAGCAACCGAAAAACAAAACAAATGCGAAAGACGGCAAATTATATCATTATTCATTGTCTATATAACCATATGAATAAAGATTCATGACACAAGCGCACTTTCTTTTTTTTTATTATTTCTTGTTTTTTTTTTCACAATCACTTTTATTTCTTTTTTTTAATAAATGAGACTTTTGTGTATTTTTATATATTATATATAATTATATTAACAATATATAATTATATTAATATAAAACTATTGTATATTATTTAATTATATTATATTATTATAATTATATAATTTATGTTATTATATATAAACACTATGTATAAATTATATTATTATATTAATTAATTTATATTAATATAATTTTATTTTAATATAATATTAAATATTATATTATATTATATTAATTTATGTTTAATATTATTAAAATGGATTTTATATTTTTTTTACAGTTCAATTGTTACATGATGCAAATTGATTAGTTTAAATATACAAGTTTATTTGTTGTAAACTGTAGATTTATTTTTTATAAATGATAGGTTTATTTTTTGTAAATTATATGATCATTTTGGTATAAAGTATACATTCATTATCAATAAATTATAGATTCATTTTTTATCAAATACAAATTCATTTTTCATAAACTGTAGGTTCATTTAGTATAAATTGTAAATTTATTATCAGTGAATTATACATTCATTTTTTTTATAAACTGTAAGTTCATTTTGATATAAACTTTAAATTCATTATCAGTAAATTGTAAGTTCTTTTTTTGTAAACTATAAGTTTATTTTTTATAAACTATATGTTCATTTTTTTGTAAATTATAAGTTCATATGATATAAAAATGTAGATCCATTATTAATAAACTATAGGTTCATTTTTTGTAAAATATAGTTTTATTTTTATAATTAAATATTTTAATATTTTCAATTTCTTTTGTAATATTACAATGGATAAACCCACAATTTATACCAATTTTTTATGAAAAAAATCTATTTTTTCTAAATATATGAAATAATAATAATAATAATAATAATAATAATAATGTACATGTAATTAAAATTTTTAGAAAATATGCATGAAAGTATAAATATGTATATTTAAAGTAAAAAAAAAAAAGCAGTTTGTTAAAAAAATAAACAACCATCTTTTTTTATTTTTTTATAAATGAGACTTTTGTGTGTTTTATATATTATATATAATTATATTAATACAATATATAATTATTTAATTATAGTGTATTATTATAAATATATTATTTATATTATTATATATAATTATATGTAAATATTATATATATTTACATATAAATATTATATATAATTTATATTATTATGTTAATTAATTTATATTAATAAATTAAATTATATAATTTATATTAATATATTAAATTATATATTAATATAATTTTATTTTAATATAATATTAAATGTTATATTACATTATATTAATTGATGTTCAATATTTATTAATATTATTAAATGGATTTTATATTTTTTTTTCTTGTTACATGGTGTAGGTTGATTAGTTTAAGTATATAGATTCATTTGTTGTAAATTTTAGGTTCATTTTTTTTCTAAACTATAAGTTCATTTTTTTGTAAATTGTAGGTTTATTTTGGTATAAACTTTAGATTCATTATCAGTAAACTGTAATTTTATTTTTTATAAATTGTATGTTTATTTTATAAACTATTGGTTTTTTTTTTTTTTTTTGTAAATTGTAGGTTCATTTGGTATAAATTATAAATTTATTATTAGTAAACCGTAGATTTATTTTTTGTAAATTATAGAGTTAATTTTTGTAAATTGTTGATTTAGTTATATACTAAATATAAAATATATTATAATTAATGATAAATTATTGTATTCTTTTATTTTTAATTGAAGATTTTAATACAATTATATTTTTTATTATTATGTTATTTTTATAATTTTTATTTTATATTATGATATTATATATAACATAAAATAAATATTTATTAGATTAAATAAATTATATATATCTAAATTAATTTTTGTAAAATAAAAATCTCATTTATTAGAAAAAAATAAAAAAGATAAAAATAAAAAAATGTATCAAAAAAAATAACAAATAAAATGAAATAAAAAAGAAATTAAAACACATAAAGATCTCATCTATAAAAAATTTTAAAAAAACTGTTGAAACGCTTTGTTTCTCACACGTGTCACGAATTTTTAGTTAATATTAATATATGGACAAATCCATTATATAACAATCTAAGTAGTATATAATTGGGCCATCATAAATAGGCCCAACCCAACCTGAATGCAGCCAATTTAAGAGGGACATTAAAAAAAAAAAAAAAAAAAAAAAAAAGGATTTTGGATAGAAAATGGAGGGGCAGAGGCAAATGGATATGGCGTGTCGTGTCATATTCTCATTCGAAGTTCCGACTCAGATATGGCAAAATAGCAAACATCTCTTCCCGAATCTACACAGGTTCTTTCCGAATCCACGCATCAGACTTTTTATTAATTTCCTGTTTGCTAAGTTAATGCGTAGTAGTGTTTGATCCTTTCGTTCCGTTTACAGCTTACTAAGTTTATGGAACTATCGAAATTGTGTTGCAACAGCTGAACTGGGTTTTTAATTCATAACCAAATGTAATTGATCAGAATTCTCTTACGTACAGCTGTCCACCTTTGGTGGCTGCCGATAATTGTTTGTATATAGCGCACTATAGTGCAAACCCTCGCATTATTAGCTCCAAGACATTTTTTTATTGCATTTTATCTATAGGTTCTGGGGTCGTTTTTTCTTCAGTACATTGGAATTTCTGAAAGCGCAACGACATTGTCAGAGTTTAAACTTGGGACCTATAAGACAAACGCTCGACTTTTTTTTTTTTTTTATTTTTACTGTGTCATGTGGTTAGTTATTTTCATAAAAGCAACACAAGTTAGTGACAAAGTTGGCTGTTAGGCACTTACTGTCTTTATAGCATTTGAACCTGACACTTAATTCCACGACATCACTAGCAAGGGAAGGGATCATTTGTAAACGCTCGACTATTGGGTTACTGGCCATGTTGTTACTTTCATTTGCAAATATCTCTCACTTTCAAGTTGGTAATGGCTCTCATAAATTTCTGATTTTTTTTTATTATAGTGATGGTTATCAGATTGGATGATATTCCCCGGTTGGTAACGGAATGAGATAAAAGTGAGATGGATACTTTTGGGGCATCCATGGTTTGTGAATTTTGAGGAATGTATCTCCCAAGTTTTTCATTTTAAGCAGAATATATATAGCTGCCATTTTGGAAGCTTGCTATATGTTGTCATGCAAAAGCAGATTATTCTATATTCCAAGGCGTCTTTCGGTTTTGGAACTAACCCTAATAGACAATTTGGTTCTAGAATTCGTCATGTAGTTCCAAGCACGCGTCTTTATGGATGTGATGCAAGATCTTGTCTTGTACGACCCAAAATTCTTCCGATCACGAAGTCTGCAGGCTTGGACTATCTGAGCAACAGCAATTTGTTGCTACGTGGAAGAATCAAAGGTGTGGCTGATGGAAGTGCAGGTGAATTATCTGATGAAGATGAAGATCTCTGTCCCGTGGAATGTGTTAGAGAATTTACTACTGATGAGGAATTCTTTAGAATTCTTGAAAAAGCCAAAGAAACTGGTTCTTTAGTGGTGGTAGATTTTTATCGCCCTTCGTGCGGAAGCTGCAAGTATATAGAGCAAGGATTTGCAAAATTATGCAGGGGAGCTGGAGATGAAGACGCTGCAGTAATTTTCTTAAAGCATAATGTGAGTATTTAAGCAACCTAATCTGATATGGATTTCTAAAGCAAGGAGTATCTTAATGTAAAAAAACAAAATTTGGAAACTAAAAATATCTAATTTTTACTGAATTATGGTTGGACTATCTAATGTGATATTCTCCCAACAAAGCAATCAACCGAGAAAGCAGGTATGGGCACCTCTGATTTTATTTGCTTGAATTCTACTGTAGAATCTATTAATTGAAAATTGACAACCCAATTCATATCAGATGGTATTTATCTGAAAGACTAAAACCTTTGAATTTGCTTGTATAGGAAATCTTGTTCAGTCACGCATTGAGTCGTCTTGGACTCTCCCTGACAGGTTCAGGCTTGTCTTGGTGGGTTCATACGTTTGGTATGAAATAGAAAACAGTTCAGGGTGTAGTTAACCGAATCCTTGGTGCTATTTACTGCAGGTAATTGATGAGTATGATGAGCAATCTGAGGTTGCTGAACGACTGAGAATCAAGGTAATATTTCCCTTAATACTTATGTTTGGGTATTCTTATTAACCTTCTGGCCTGTTCTACTTGTCTATTGAAACTGCGATACATATATCATCCTTTTTCCTCATTCAATTTTGAGGTTCTAATGCGTATTTGTTGGTGGATATGAGGACCAAGATAAGTTCTTCCCAGTTGTTGCTTTCATTAACATTAGATGAACCTGTACTAATGCAGACAGTGCCCCTCTTCCACTTCTACAAAGATGGAGTCCTATTGGAAGCATTCCCTACTAGAGACAAAGAGAGGATTACCGCAGCAATTCTTAAATACACATCTCCTGCATCTCAAGCCACATGAATTAATCTGGTTTTGTTTTCAGACTTTGCTGCTATAGTAATGTAACACTTAGATTTAAGGTAAATACAATTGAGAGCTACAGAATATTCTTGTATAATAATATACATGTTGTGCCTAAAAGTTTGATTTCCTTATCATCATATTTCTACACATTTGCTATTTGATTGATAGCATCTCATGCAAGTTTATTTATCACCATATATGAGGTTTTGTGTTTATTATTAAGATGATATAGTGAAAATTTAGTTTATTTGAAGCTTGATTAGATATAAAGCTAACAGTTGCAGGACTGATGGTATTTTGTTTTTTTCTTATTGTCAATTGTCAAAACTAGATGCTTCTTTAGCATCAGTTTTAGGAGTGCATGACTGGAATAAGAAAAGCAAGTTATTCTGAAATTCTAGGATCTTTGATATAGAAAAAATGATCCATCTGGCCCTCCCTACTTGGATATTGAAATATTGTTCAAAATGTTTATAAAAGGAATGAAAAAGAGCAGACATTCTGATTTTTTTTTAAAAAAAGGAATTATAGGATAGTGTGTGGAAAATATCATTCATTAATTGCTTCAGGAAATGGAGTAGATGGTGGTAGAAGAATTAGACATTAATGTTTGTGTCACTAAGCTAAATGTAGCAGCAAAAGAGAAGAGTTTCATTGACCAGCAACAAGAACTAACACGTCTCTTGTGATTCTCGCATCAGCAATCACTACCCCTCGAGTTATTCTTTGGAATTTTGATAGAAAATTTATACCAAGTGAAATCAGGAGTAAACTCCATTCATAAGGTTCGTAAACCACGGAATTGTGAACTGGAGGTTGGAGTCAGACAGAACAGGCGCTATCAGCAGGGGAAAAACCTGCATAGGGACTGGACCATGGCACGGTCCCTCAGTTTCTTCAAAATATCGTGAATAATAATACCCTAGGGTAGGTCCATTGAGAAAACTTGTATCACTATTAACGGTATCAAGATCCAGTAGCCACATCTGTAGTAGGGCCCATGTCTCCATGAGCATAGGTAGCTGCAGAATGAAATTTTACACACTCACAACTCAACAGTCAGCAATCTATACGTTGTTTGGAGAGTGGGTGCCCTCCAGCCAAAGGTGAGGCCATTCCTTTTTATCAACTGAAGCTAATAAGGATTTGACATTTGGCTTTCCGGCAGCCTCTAACAGATCGAGGGGTGGGTATTTGGTAACTCTTCTCA
The DNA here is from genome assembly GCA_949677035.1 of Omphalea diandra. Taxonomy (NCBI): domain Eukaryota; kingdom Viridiplantae; phylum Streptophyta; class Magnoliopsida; order Malpighiales; family Euphorbiaceae; genus Omphalea; species Omphalea diandra. The sequence goes on along the minus strand of CATIWR010316740.1, from coordinate 19,292 downwards.
GACAGTGGTGTACTCAATTTTCATGTGTGGGGTTGCTCTCCATCCAAAAGAAGGAAAAAAGGAATAATAGTAGAAAATTAGATTGATTTTTGCTCCATTAGAACTTATAACCCATTTTGATTAATGTAAAAGATGCAATCTCAGTGCACCCAAAAACTTTATAAGAGATGTAAAAGATACAAATATAAGAAGGGTTAATCCCGATGGAACATAAGATTTAAAATATATATATATATATATCTTACCATCCCCATATGATTTTTTATTACAGAGGATAGCTAGCTAGACCCTAATTAATTAAGAGGCAAAAAAAAAAAAAAAAGAGAGGAATTGCTTCGCCAAATAGAGAAAGCAATTAACTACGTTGTCAAAAAAGAAGAAGGTGATAGGACGGCATGGCATCTCAGCTGATTATCTTGAGAGCATCCATGCTAGCTAGCTGGTGGATTCTTTCCAAAATCTGGCTGGAAGGCCATGCACAGGCACGGGAAATGGGCCATACTGAATCCCGTCTTGAGATCCTACCAGTTCCCACCTACAAGCAAAAATACAAAGAAATCCTTATCATTCACTGTACATTATAGCAATCCACCAAAATCTTCTTTCCCCAACTGCACCAACAATCTGCTACATCTTTTTCAAATTTCCTTGCCTTTATTAATATCACAATCTACTACTGTTATAATCTTCTACATTACCTGAACTTGTTGACCAAATGGTGGATAAAAATAAGCATCTCCAGCTTGGCCAGTTCATTTCCTGGGCAAGCATGAACTCCACTGCCAAATGGCATAAATGTATTAGGTTTTGGTGCAACCTGCACATTATTAGATGAACAGCAGATGATATATAAGTCCCGGTTACTGGAACCAGTTGGGCAAGAAGAGAAGGAAAGATATGAATGTTGATGTGCACCTTAAATCTTGAGGGATCAAAATTTTGAGGATCACTAAAATATTCTGGATTGTGATGAATGTTCCTGAACAAAGGCATCACCTTCCAACCTTTGGGAATCAGGCACCCTGCCACATACGTGCCACATAAATTTCAGTGTTAAGTCACTTTCCTTTAATGTCAATTTCTATCATATGGTCCAAATGGAATTCAATTTGACATTCTATCTCATGAGCTGGAATATCAGAATCTAACACCCCATTTGCTCTTCAGATCAGGACCAATGCAGTTCAATTTGACAGTCATTCCTTTGCTAAATATGCTAATAGATACTTTTTCTTTTTCGAATTAACCTCTGACTTAGGTTTGAACTTGTAATTTTATAATTTTAGAAATAATTTAATATGATTTTGTTAATTAATTTTTTTATTTGAATTTGTCAAGAGGATATATGAATCAAATGAGAGGATTATACCTTTCTATTATTTAGCTTATAGTTGTTAGAGGAAGGAAAAGGAAGAAAATAATTAGAGAAAAAAATGAATAAAATAATTAGAGTTATTCTCCTCTTACCCTTGTATTCTATATCAGCCACTGCTTCTCTAAACGTGAAAGAGATAATGCTTGCCATTCTTAGGCTCTCTAACACAACCTGAAAGTCCACATTTTCACACCATAACTTACTCATGGAACAAAAATCCCAAATGGAAATTAAATGCAATTAAAACCAAGGGATATTAAAAAAAAAAATTCATATATGTAAAAATAATTATTTAAAAAAAATTGTTTTTTTCATTGTTTAATTATACTTGAGAAGCAATTATAAATTATTTTGTCGACCTTTCAATAACAGAAAGCGTAAATAGTTGACCTTTTGTTTGATCCCCAAAAAAAATAAAAAATTGTGTTAACCCAATTTTTTCAAAACATTGACAAATTCGTCATAGAGTAGAGCTGTGAAGCAGTGAGGTAGGAAATTCTTCAAAATTGCGTACCTTATGAGTAAAGGGCATGTTTCTAGTCTGACTCCAACTCAAGGGCTGACTACCTTCATTATTCATGTTGTAAATTGCCTTCTGTTCATCCTATATACAAACAACTACCAATAATTAATACCACCATTATTGTGTCCTTAATTAATTACCATAAAGCTCAAAGACAAAGACAAGAAACTTAGTAATCGAGATAGGACGGTCCAGATCATTACCTTTACAGCCTCTACAATTTTTGGGTTATCATGGAGGTACTTGACAATCCATGTCATGGCACTTGCCGTGGTGTCTTGGGCGGCAAAAAGAACTCCGATTATGTTATCGGCGATTTGATCATCTGTCAGTACCTGTCCTCTCTCATTTTTTGAGTTCAGAAGACAACCCAACAGATCCGTTTCAAGTAATCTTTTCTCCTTTCTTTCATTTATAATGTCGCTAAGAATCTTGCTTAGCCTTTTTCTTGCCTGTAGATATTATCCATTTTAATGTTATTTCAAGTAATCATTTAGGCTTTCAGTAGAGTTGTGATTAAAAGTCTACTCTTATTTATGCTTACCGTCAGCGCTTTTTTGTATGCAGTTCCCGGAAGGTTTGTTGGAAAGGAATTGTAACCTTTTTCCACTATTCTGTAATTCTTTTTCAGTTCTTCTCTATAATGGGACTCCAATTGCCCAAAAATTGCTAGAATACCAACTTCAAAAGAAAACTGCAGCAACCAAATAAGGAATCATACTGGGATATTAGTAGTATTATAATAAGAAACAAGGAATATAAAGGAACAATTTAGGTCAGATTCATTAAAAAAAAATACCACTTTAAGAAAGCTATATGCGTATAGAACCTATTTAGAGTAAAAATATAATATTAAAATTCCAATCATTGCTCTTCAAAAGAAAAACTATATATATAGACCAACCTTTTTCATTTCATGAAAGGTATCGACGACATGCCCGCCATGCCATGAGTCTAAGGTGGAGGCTGCTATGGCCGAAATGTCAACAACTAAGTTTCGAAGTGCATAGAGAGACAAGTAGCTTTGGACCAGCTTCCTTAGACGCATATGGTATTCCCCTTGGTGAAAAAAGAGCGCTGATGGGCCTATTAGGTGTTCTTTGCTTTTAGGATATGTTGGATTAAACAAGTGAGCTTGGGTCACTAGCACATACCGAGCTGCCTCAGGACTGGCCAACATGACACAAGGGCAACCAAGAATATGGGTCTTGAAGATTTCTCCATATCTACATCACCATATACACTACATTCAATTTTTTCATGCACGAAAATGGAACAAAGAATAGATAACCATGCTAATGACAAAATAGAAAATAAAGAATCAAGAAAAAGGAAGGAATTCAAAACCTTTTTTGTTTGTCGGCAAAGAATACTGTTGGGTCTTGAGAGTAGAGTTGAAGTGTTTCTCCAATACAAGGCCAGCCCATTGAACCAGGAGGAAGATTAACTCCTTTATGCTCTTTGTTGCTTCCTCTTCTTTTAGTGATATATGACATTAAACTAAGGAGAAAAATGAGAATATAAAAAATAATCAAACCCATCTTTATATCAATATCTGTGTCTAAGAATGTGTTAATCAAAACTGGAGTGTATGAAGTAAAATCCAGGGATTTGCTATGGTGATACTTATCATGAAGAAGTAGAGGGAAGGGGATGTCAATTTATAGGTGCACAAAGGATACAAGACAAAGTAGATGAGAAAAATATGGTAACTAGTATTCGGATAACTCCAACCACAATATGGGAAATTTATTTTACACCTAATTTTCACCATCCAAATCTATAGCATAAGGACACTGATTTCAAAGGTATCCGAAATCGGGTATAATTTGTAATATATAAATACCTGAATCCTATTTTTCATTTCATATTGATTTCATTTTAGGTTTTATTATTTTTAATTAGTTCTATACTAGTGCTTTATGCTAAATAAACATTTTAAATAAATAGGTATAAAAAGCAATATTAATATTAATTTATTGGTAAATTAAAGATATTCAAAATTTAAAAGATTAAAATTGAATTATTAATTGATGAATTTATCCAATTCTCCTATTTGTATTAATAAATATAAATTTTGTATAATTAAAAATTATTTTAATTGAAAAAATATGTGTAAAATATTTTAAAATAACTGATTCAAAAAATTATATCTTATATATTCATTTAAATTAAAAAATTTTTTATATAAATTAAAATTAACTATTCATTATTTAATATTAAATTATTAATTAATATTAAAAATAAATATATCATAATTAATTTAATAATACATGTATATATATATATATATATATATATTCTAATTAATGAAGCTGCCTAAAAGGAAGCAACAGAATATATACCCTATGTTCAACTTCCACATGGCAGGCATCATACTAATGGTTGACCCTTATTTTACACCTATTCTCTTTAGATTTTTTTTTAAGAAAAAATTGAATCTTTTATAATGTATAATAATAAAAATACATTTTATTTTAAAAATAGACATAAAGACTAAAATAGTCTCTAAACTATTTTAACATATCTAATCATAGATAAAATTAACTATTTAGTTAGTATAGTTAATTTAAGCCAATAATTTTACTTTTAGTTTATTTAAGGACAAAATACAAATGTATGAGTTTCACGCACTTGAAAAAATATGAAATTTTTTTATTTATATAACATTTTAAATATTATTTTTTAAAAAAATTCTAATTTCACTTAAAATCTCTCCTCCTCCCAATAACCTTTGATTGTCAAATCCCAGGCTTCACCAATTCAACTTCGTTAGCCTAATAATCACAACTGAAAATGGGATCGAATCAAATAGATTATCCGCATGCTAAACGTGATTAGATCAATGATAGTTTTTAAAGATTTCCATGAAAGAACAACAGAAAATCCATTCTGAAACAAGTGCTGTAATCGACTCAGAGGAAACCCTAGGAAATGGACTGCTAAAAATATTATTTTCAAGCTTAAGATTTTGTAAATTGGAGTAGTTATTCAAATAATCTGTGATTCTGCTTGATAAAAAACTGAATCCAAATGATAATTTGGTTAGCTTCGTAGATGCTGAAGGAAGAATTGCAGGTTTAAAGCTTTTATCAAGTCCAGGTTTAGAATCGATATTAACCCTATTTTTGCTATTCTTTAATCGGTAGGTTTCATGCTGAATCAATCGAGAGTGACAACGATTCGGATGAAAGATTTTTGCAATGGAAGCTCTGTACCAAGGGTTGAGGCTTCATTTTCTGCAATGAAAGAACCCTCGAGTAATTCAATTATTTCAACTCAAGTGAACAAATTCTTTTGTGTTAACATAGCTTTTGGGAAAGAGGTAAGGGTGATCTCCTCTCCGATAACTTGCATCATTGTCATGCTAGAATGAATATTGAAAGAAGAGATGGTTTTGATTTTTGTTCTTTGTTGTTAGTAAGTTTTGGTTTATTTCAGTTGCAGCGTTGAATTTTTCTTATTTTGATTCCTTTTTTTTTTTTTTGGTTGATTTTGTAGAAACTGTTAGCCCAATTGGTGAGAGTTTGGTTTGAATTAGAGAAAGAGAGTGAGAAAATTTTCTCAAATTGTGGAATTTTTCGGATAACCAAACGGAAAATAATGCCCAAAAACAGATCATGAACCTATACAGTATGCTAAATTCTAGATTATGTATCTTTTTAAAACAACAAAGAATTTTTTGGAATTTTTTGCATGCAAGTGGACGTAACAATTCTAGATTATAATCTTTTAAAAACAACAAAGATTTTTTTTTTTGTTTTTAAATAAAACAACAAAAGATTTATACAGTATGCTAAAAGATAAAAATGTATGTGTCGAAGATGATATCAAAATTTTTTTTTTATCAAATAAGATAATATCAAATGGGATTGGCTTCAGGCACATTAAATATTTTATTGTCGTCTCATGAAGGAGAAAAGAAACGAAGAAACTTTCTCGAATATGCAAGAAGAGACACAAATTGTAAATGCGCCAAATTGTCAATCAATTGTGGCTAAAATAATGAATTAAGGAAGATTATCGCATGCACTAAATTCCAATGCTTAAATTTTCCATCTGCATTTGAAAATGGTAAATAGATTAGATAGATGTATCTAAATCAAGTCTAGATTATGTATCTTTTTAGATGGATTAAGATCATATAATTATGACTTGTTGTAGATTTATAAAATCAAGATATAAAAAGAAATTTGAATTAATCTTAGAGTTTTGAATTGAACCGAATGTAATTACATATATTATTGAGTTTTAAATAAAATTTTATTTTATTTTTAAATAAATTTTGAATATTTTAATAGTGTAAAATAAATTGAGTTTGATCATTTTGAATTGAGCTATTAAATTATTTTTGTGAATCGGATTCAAATTAAATATGGTTAATTTAAAAATTTTTATGAATTAGAATTAGATAATTGTCAATACCATCTGCTACATGAATTAGAATTAGATAATTGTCAATTCCATCTGCTACATGTATTATGACATATGCATGAATTCTTTTGAACTCGTGTCATAAATAATGATTTAGGTAGGATTTTTTTGACCTTGTCAGTATCCCTCCCTTTCGTAAATTAATTAAATTTTTTTTTATTATTATTAAAGCTCTTTTCAAGTAACTTCATTCTCAATTTAAGTAATTATCATCGCCTCCTATATGTATATAAGGACCTAATGTATTCACATTTTTGAGTAGTGTATTCACATTATCAATGCAAGTTTCTTGTTTTCTATTCATTTGAGTTCTAGTTTACCTTTTTTTAAGTATATTTAGTCTAGAATATATTAATTGGTAAGGTGAATGTGCATCAAAAAATTGGCAAATAAAGCATGACATTTAGTGCGTGTGTGTATATATATATATATATATATATTATTTGTAAGTGAGATTTCATATTTTAGTATATATCATATATTAGTATACATAAAATTTACAAATGGAATAAAAATATCATAACAAATTTTAAACATTTGTGCTCTTAAAAAAATTGTTATATCAACTAATAAAATTTAGTTCAAAATTAACCAATAAACTTTATATTAACATTTTATAAATTTTGACTTATGAAATGAACTTTTTGATATTTGAATGGGCAAATTGATTTAAAAAATAAAATTTATCAAATTCATTTGCTTCAAATTAATACCATATTTTAAATAATTTTATAACTAATTGTTGGTCTAACGATAAGGATTACAATTGATCTCAAATTTTCATATAAAATAACGGTTTATTATTGTTGCTCCTGCAAAAAGCCATCTTTTATTGATTATTGTAAGTCCTCCTTTCACATTAGATCAAGTGGCCCTATTTTTGGTTAAGAGGGGGAAAAGTATAATTTTTTTAGGGTTAAACATTATAAGCGCTTGTGATTTGTCATAATTAACTAAATCTCTCTCAATTTTGAATCTCATATAAAACAATTTGTGACTGTTAGACTAAGTTATTCAAACCTAAGTCAAAGCTCATTTTTTATCTTGACAATATAGATTAAAAGTTCTAATATCAATTTTAAGTATTGTTTTTACAGTTTATAAAAGTTATCTTCATTCAAAACTTCAATCTCGTAAAGTTCATCCAAATTTGCGGTGTGTATATTTTAAATCGCGACCACGAATCAGTCACAAGAATTGATGAAGTTAGGCCAGAGGAATTCATAGGCTATTTCGCTGTCGCGACCCATCCAGAGATTGCAAAGCCTTAGTCACATAGGAATTCATGATCTCAGTCAAGCCTAAAATATTGATATCTCACGACCGCTACTTTTGAGAGTGGTTAGAATATAAAGACTATATTTTCCTAGGTGACCAATGAAAAGCTGACACGTGGACTAGCCGTTAGACACAAACAGATTTTTCAGCCACAATTAAAAATTCGCGATCGCGAAAGAGCAATAACTACCGCGACTTCCGTCTGACAAGCATTTAATGTTAAATCTATCTAGCACATCTTAGAGATTTGTTGATAGTTTTAAAGTAACGTCTTTTTGGTGAATGTGGGCTATAAATACTCCACCAAACTGATGTTAATGCAAGAGGATAACTATCAATATGTGCCAAAACTCTTGCTAAGTTATTTCTCAATTTTAATTCCTTATTTTTTTATACATAGTTTGATGTGAGTTTTAAACACCTTTTGGGTTGGGTTTGAGAGTTAGTCATTGTATAGAAAACTCTTGTATAGGTTTGAAAGTGAGTTTTAAAAACTCTTATATAGGTTTGAGAGTGAGCTTTAGAAAACTCTTGTATAGGTTTGAGAGTAAACCTTAGAAAACTCTTATATCGGTTTGAGTGTTAGCCTTAGGAAAACACTTGTAAAGTTTAATGTAAGCCTAAAACATTAGGTTGAGTGTGAGTCTTGGAAAAACACTTGTAAGGTTTGGTGTGAGCCTAAAACACTATGTTGAGTATGAGCCTTGAAAAAACACTTGTAAGATTTAGTGTGAGCCTAAACACTAAGTTGAGTGTGAGCTTGTAAAACACTAGTGATTGAGTGAAATACTTAATTAGTGAATTGGAGAGTAGATATAAGGTTGGTTAATACCCGAACTAATATAAAACTCTTGTGTTCATTTTTCTCCTACTCTTTCTCTAATCTTTCATTCTTGTATGCTTCCTTTAAAATTAAAAGTCCAAATTTACCACTAATTCAACCCCTTCTTAGTGCACTAGGGCCAACAGTGACAGTTATATCATTATACTAAAAACCTCTTTCTCTTAAATCATTAACTTTTTCCATTAATTAATAGAAAGAGTTAAAAGTGTGTGTATATATATATATATATATATACTCTTACATTCTATTTTCCTTGCAAAAAACTTATATATGAACATTCATCTCCTTTTCGTTCTCTCATGAACAAATAAATCACCATAATCAGGCATAATTTTGATGAATGTATTTTATGTACATTATTTACCTTTGCTTTTGAATTAATTTATTTTAAGTACTTTTGTAGTTTTTATTAATTTTTATATATATTAATATTTAAAGTTAAACAAATAGAGAAATATAGGTAAAAAATAAACCAAATCAGCTTATTGAACTATTTAAGTATCAAATAGTAGTAGTAAAATAAAAAAATGTATTCCAATTATGCGTGATAAAAAAACACTATTATAATAATATTTTTAATTAGCAGTATTAAAAATTTTATCATTGATAAATTATTTTAATCACCATTTAGCTTCTCACTCTAAATTAACCGTATATCTCTATATATGTTCCTCAAATTTGGTTTGCTTTTCATCTCTGATTTGTTAGATATATATCTGCATAATCATTTTAGTTGAAGATGAATTAATTGTGAATGTTTAGAAACTATCAAAATTCATTCAATAAATGAATCACTCAATAGCTAGCAAAGATGTGAAAGTAAAAGATAAAATTTATTGCTTTTATATTTACTAATTAAATATAATTGATTCGTTTTATAAAATAGGATTACACTAATTACATATTTCCTTTGTTTCATAATATCCATCTTTTTAGAGTTGTGTACTTAAATTAAAAAATATTAATTAAAAATAATTTTAATTAATATAAACTAATATATCTTTAATTGTCTTCAACTAAAACTCTACACTAACACTAATAAGAAAACATTTAATTAGAAGAGAGAGATGATGATGATGAAAGTAAATTTAAAAAACAAATAATTAATTTTATATTGATAATGTAAAATGATAATTATATTAAAATAATTTATTTCTAAAACGACAGATATTGTGAAATAAATTAAGTTAAATTTGTTGTATTTTTTACCGTCAATTTTATTTAGTGGAATTGACTAGCTTTTGTGGCAAACATTGTGGAAAATTTTGTAGAAGAGAAAGTAATGTCACATTTAAGGTCATGTTTGGCCTTGGATGAAATATTTTTTTTATATTGATTTTTTTCTTTTTTACATGGAAATAGTATTTTAGTGGCACAATTTTTCAAATAAAAAATAAAATTTATTCAAATATGTTTTCTTCTTTTTTAAAAAAATTATGTATGGAAAATGAACAAAATATTTGAACGACTAAGGTACTACAATTTTTTTCTTCAAATAAAAAAAATTTATTCAAATACTTTTTTCTTCAAATTTTATACAAAATAAACAAAAATATATGAGTATCTTGGGTGCTATAGTTTTTTTTCTTTTTTCAAATAATTTGGATGGAATAATTTTTTTTCTTTTGAACAAACAAGAAACAAAATTTATTTAGGTGTATATAGAATTTAAACAAATTTTATATATAAAATAAAAATTTTTTGAATATACTGAATTATAGAATTTTTTCAAATTTTGTATAAAAAATGAATAAATTATGTATTTAAAGTGAAAAAATTTTATATTCAAATAATAAGTTAAACACGGTTTAATATAATTATTGTTACCATCAAGATTGTATTTGATTTATTGAAATTTTTTTAAAATATACAAAAATAAATGAAAAATATAGAATTTAATTAAAATAGATATAAAAATTCAATATAAAATAAATAAATTCTGAATTAGTAAAAAAAAAAAAAAAACTATTAAACGTGCCCTATTTGCACCAAAAATGCAACTTTTCAAGAGGAGAAGTGGCATCCAGCTCCAACTGTCTGAAATTGTTAAGATCTCCGACCTTCCAGATCAGATTCAGTCCTTCTGGTCCCCACCACGCCCTTACGTTTGTAGGTCCCAGTTCTTGTCATCTTGTACGGAAAATACGTAATGGCCAACGTGGCGGTCTCTCGATCATGGGACCCGATGCTTTTATGTGAGCCCAATCCCACACACTTATAAGTCATTGGTAGTTACAATTTGTCACCATCAAGGCTAGCTGGATTTTGACACTTGTCTCAGTCCTAGTGGTCCATTTCGAGAAACTTCCAAGTGCCATATGACCCACTTTGCTATTTCCCTTCTTGGTCACACGTGTGTGTAGAGTCGTGAATTTTTATTCACCTGCTGTGGTTTTTAGTTTTGGAGAATTTGTTGATCCCATTACATGGACTATCTAAAAACAGCCATTTGTTTTTATGAAATTTTTATATGCATATAATAATTTTCATTGGTCCAATAATACAGAAGCTGGTAGCTGTAAGATTATGAGTTCGAATTACAATTAAAGCTAAATTAATTAAAAAAACTTAATTCTTTACTATCTTTTTTTTTTTAGTAAGCCATGGTTTTATCACATGATTCGTTTAATTTCTTTAATTTACTTTATTCCTTGTGGAGATAAAATTTAAAATTTCTTTTATCTCATATATGTGTTGCTTTCGAAAATACGGCACTAATGCCAACTTAACTTAGTTTTTTTTTTTTTTTTTGAATTTTCAGTAATCGAGGAGGCAGTACCTTGCCTTCTAACTTGGGAAGGCCTAATCTAAGGAAGGGGAGAAAAGCAGAGATGTGCAACTGACATTTCATGGTCGGTATCGTTATAATATAGGAACATAGTACCAATCCAATAAAGTTGGAGAGGCAATTGAAAGCACATGCGCAACTCACATGTATTGCCTTCGAAAATGAGGTATCTCAATGAAATTGGGTGCATATGACACACGACACGTAATAACTGAGTTTGGTTTAATTCAAAAATGAACCAACATCGTATTGATTATTGATGTGCCAAAACTTGTAGGTAAGTAGGGGATCAAAATTATTACTATAATCTCTTGATTGAACTTAGAGGATCAAAATTTAATTTCTATTATAGTCCAAAAATTTTATACTATATTTTAATAGTATATTAAATAACATATTAACAGTTTTATATATATTATATTTTAATTTATAATATATTAAACAAAGATAATCATTTACAAAAATATTTATGAAAAAACACACCCCTATTAAATTTATTTGCAATAAGGTTTATATATATATATATATATATATATATATATATATATATATATATATATATATATATATATATATATATATATATATATTGTTTTTATTATGAAATATTTAATTTTATTTATTTAACTGATTATTAAAAATTATTTCATTCAAATTTTATAAATTTCATTTTGAAATTATGTTATATAAGATTGAAAGTTTGAATTAATAGATAATTTTTTGTTACAACTACTTTTATAAATAATTATAAATTTTTTTATTATCTTATTTATTTGGTAATAACTTTTTAATAAAATAATTATTTATTTATTCATTTAACGTGTAGTTTATGACTAATCGCTTATCATTTTATCAAACAATTGCGTGTAATAGTTAAGTTATTGTTTTATATTATATCATAGAAAACTATTATCTATACTATATATAAGAGTAATTGACTAAAAAATTTTTTTTAGACTTAAAAGTCTATATAACTTTTTAAATTAACAATAATAATCTTAAATTATATATAAATTTTAATTGAATGGATAATGTTTGTAATTTTTGAAAGTGACTTCAATCAAATGATGGTTATATCTTTAAGTTAATGCTAATTTATTTTTTAAAATATTAAGATAAATATATATAAGTTCAAAAATTTTTTAAATAAAATAAAAAAATTAATTAGTTAATTGATTACTACAATCCTTTATTATACTAACTTAATTATAATTATAATTTTTATTATTTCATTTACTTTATAAAATAATAATAAATTGTAAATAATAAATTTTAATTATTATTTATATATTAACTTTGATTAATTAATTAAAATAAATATTAAATTATTTAAATCTATTATTATATTAATATATAAAAGACACATAGATTATTTCATAATTTGGGCAAAAAGACAATGCAACTACTAATTTACATACATCTAAAAAATAAAATTTAGAGTATTTATATCTGAACCTAATATTAATTATAATAGCCACTAATTTTGATAAGTCAAGTGATGATAGAATCACCAACGACTCTATCAACTTTAGAGAGAATGATAGAATTAAATGATTTGACACAGCCAAGAATAATGTTTTCAAAATTAAAATTGGACCACCCGGTCATACTGTTAAACCTAAGAACCAAATCAGTAATTGGCTCGATTAGGTTCAATTTGATTTTCAGGGTAATTTTCGTATTTTTAAGTACTATAAATATGTTTATATATTTATAATATTTTTTATTTTAATAAAATTTTTAAATTTTCATTTATTATTAAACTAATTAAATCGGACTAATCGAACCAGTTAATTCGCGAACTAATTAACTGACCAGTTCATTAACCAGTCTAATTTTAAAAACATTGAGTATAGTGAAAATCAATGTCTTTTTTTAAAACAAATAATCAATTTAAATTATTACTACAATATTTTATCATTTAATTTAAAAATTAATTATATTTATTCATAATTTTTTTTTCTCTTTTTATATCTAATTTGTGATTATTTAAAATAATTAAAATAATATATAAAAATATTTATCTATATTATACTATATATAAAAGTGGCCAATTATGAAAATTTTTTGACATAAAAGAATATAATTTTTTAAAATTGATAATAAATTTTAATTAGATATATAATATTTTTGCATAAAACTAATCATATGAACATATTTTTCTCTCTTTCTCTATTTTCCATATGTAGAATTCATATCTATATATAGATAATGTAAAAGTATAAGATTTTTAATTATTAAATAAAAATTTATCTCCTATTTTTATATTGTTTTTTAAAAAATAACATTAATATCATGTCTACTAAAGATAGTGCACATCTCTATATATAGATAATGTACGGATGTAAAATTTCTCCTATTTTTAATATTATTTTTAGAAAAACAATGTTGATATCATGTTAATAAACTAATACTTGGATAAAAAGAATGGAATATCAAAATTTGTGTACTTCAAAAAGAATTGATAGAAAGCTATTGTGGTCGTACAGGAAGTAAACAATTGTGAAATATTATATTAATGGATTGTGAGATTTAAATTTTTATATTATAATTTCTTTTATATATTTTATTTATTATTTTTTATGTTAACATATTTTATTATTTCTATAGAGAATAAAAATATAGATAGCAATGTTCAATAAATGCAATTCAATAATTCTTTTAAGAAGGAAAAAATTTACACCATTTTTATTAGTGTGATAAAAAAAAGATTAGTATGATATTATTAATGTAAATAAAAAAATAAAGTTATTTTTTACTCTTTTCACAATTGCTACAATGATACCTTATAAAGCAGTCCTATAACTTCATTCTCTTTAATGAGAGTTAATTTCATCTACCGTCCTTGAACTTTTGGCTAACACACACTTTTATCTTTCAACTTAATTTGTACACTTAAAAATCATTTAACTTTGACATTAATACACTTTAAAATCCTTCCGTTAGTGATTTTATGGTAAATCTAACAGAAACACCTTTTTATAGTGTCATGTCATCGTGAAATAGTGTATATATTTTAATGGGTGAAATATTTTTTTTATTTTTAAATAGACCCTTTTAATTTTAATTAAAGCAATTAACTAGAAAATAATAATTACATCCATTTTTATACAGCATTTTAAGTAATATGAATTAAATATTATTTGTTTAATGATGTTATTAAAATTGTAGGAGTCTATTTCTACTAAATAATGATGAGAATGATTAATGCTACGATTAGTAAAAAAAAATCACATTTTTATAATTATATTTAAATATTTTAAAATATGTAATTTTACTTAAGATCAATCAAATTTATGTTAATTATTTGAAAATAAAATTAAAATTAAAAATTATTATGATTTATTAATATGTGTATTATATAATTGTTATGACATATGTCATGTCATCATTTTTTAATTAAAAGCTAATCCTAAACTAAAAATAATAACAATATAAACCTTAACTTTCATAACAATTTTAATATTCTAATTTTTATCAAAATAAAATACACATTTTAAAAATTTTTAATAAAATGTGTCACATATTCATTAATGACATATTATATATAAAATAAAAAAGATCATTAACAACTAACACAAATACAATAAAAGATTGAAAATTACAATATTGAATGTGATTGTACTTTGTATTTTAGTTAAAATTTAAAATCTCATCAATTAATTAAAAATTACGTATTTTTATACAAATCTAATCATGAAATTGAACTCAAATCATTTCATAAAATATTAAAATTCGATTAAATATTTTTGTTAAAATAAGATCTAATAAAAAATTTTAATCAATTACGCTAACCATAATATATTAAAATAAGTAAAATAAGAAAAACTATTATATTTTTATCGTATCTTAATATGTTTTATTTAATTTTTAATATTATCATTATTTTATTTAATTTTTTAAAAGAGTACTTATAACCAATTAATTTTTAAATTATGCATTTTATTTTTAAATTAATAAAATTCTTCAATTAAAAGTGTTAAGGTTTAAAGTTATTATTTTAGTTTAAGGTTACTTTTGAAAATTAAGATATTCTACTAGTATCAAGGCTTAATTATAAATAAATCTTAAACTTTTTTGCGACAAAAAATTTAAGTTCTTGTTACAAATTATTTTATCACAATAAATGCTAAATTCGTCACAATTCATATATTGCGACAAATTTAGCTAGCCATCAAATTTGTCAAAATAAGTTTGTCTTAATAACTATTTTGTGAAAAAATATAAATTGACCACAACATCACAATTAATTATGACAATTTATTTTTGTCACAAAAAGTAACTTTTGTGACAATTAATTTTGTCATGAAATTAACTTTTGTGACAATTAATTATGCCATAATATAGTACAATTTTGTCGTAAGAAATAAAATTTTATCACAATTAATTCCAAGTCACAAGCCAAAATATTAATTTTTTTGTGACAAAATCATAATTTTTGACAAAAAAAATTCTCACAATTTTTGAGTTGACAAAATATTATTGTTATATACTTCTATATGATGAATTATAATTTTATGTTTAAATTCATAATTCATAAAATCTCTCATTCTTTCATGTTTTTAAGAAAATATCAATCTTCTTAAAAATTTTAATTTTTATATTTTAAATAACAAAATTTTTAAACTATTTAGAATACAAATTTCTAAAAAATATTTTAAAAAATCAATTACATAAGACTAATTAAGATGATATTTATTTTTATTCAATTATATGATAAATTTTTCTGATTTTAAATTTATATTTAAAAAATAAAAATTTTAAAATTTCAATTTACAATTCATAAAATCTCTCAATCTCTCATTTAATTTTTTTTTCTCACAATCTCTCCTTAAAAATATAAGATATTTAAAATAAAAAATTTAAATAATATTTAAAAAATTAATTACATGAGCTAAATTAAGGTGACACTTTTATTTATTTTTTTCAATTTAATCCTTTTTTTTTTGCTTAATTAAATTTATCATATGTACTTTTCGTGAAGAAATTTAATTTTGTATTTAAATCTATAAAATTTTAAAAGGTAAATTTTATAATTCATAAAATCTCTTAATATCTCATTTAAATTTTTTTTCTCTCAATCTCTCATTAAAAAAATAATTTTTTATATTTTAAATAATAAATTATTTAAGTCATTTAAAATAAAAACTTTAAGAAATATTTAGAAACTAATTACATGAGCTTACTTAAAATGATATTTTAATTTTTTATTCAATTTAATCTCAATTTTATTTAATTAAATTTATTATATAATTTTATATGATAATTTTGTATTTAAATTTAAAATTTTAAAAATTTTTGAAATTTAAATTTATAAATTATAAATCTCTCAATCTCTCATTTAAAAAATTTCTTTGAATATCTCATTAAAAATTAATTTATATATTTTAAATAATAAATTATTTAAATCATTTAAAATAAAACTTCTACTAAATATTTAAAAAATTAATTATATGATATGAATCTGAATATTTTTAAAAATTTATCTTTGAAATAAAATTTAAGGATTTTATTAGTTTATTATGTAAATATATAAAATAAAATCTTATAATTAAAACATGAAATTAATGTAGAATTAATTATTTATCAACTAAAATAAAAAATAAAATTTTAATATTTTTGTGTAAATTATTTAAATTGAGTAAAAATAAAAATATTATTTTAGTGAAATTTAAACTAAATTTTGAGTCTAATTAAAGTAATTGAAAAAAATATAAAGTTGAAATTAGATTAAATATATAGTTTATAAAATATTGATTTTGACTGGGGTATAATTAAAAAATCAATTCATCAAATTATGATATAATTTACTTAATTATAAACTTTAGATACAATTAAAAATTTATGAAAAAATTTGAGTATTTTGAGTCATTGAGTCCAAAAATTTTAATTATAACAATGAGTATCATAATATTTTGTCACAATATATTGGTGTCAAATTTTTATTGCTTGCCAAATCAGATATAAGAAGTAATATTATCATAATAATATTTTGTAACTATGTTAAATAATTCTATAGAATTGATAATATTATTTTATCGAAATAAATAATTTTTATTTTGACTAAATAACTTGTTATTATAAATAAGAAATTGTAATTTAGACACATAAAAAGACACAGTAAAATTAGTAAATTTATTAAAATATAAAATATTAATATGTTTAAATAAAATAAAATAAAATAAATTTGAATTAAATAATTTAAATATTTTTTTAAAATAAATTTATTTTTATTTTAATTGTTTTACTTTATATATATATAGTAATAAAATTTATTTTTTCTATTGTCATCGGGTCAATTGGGTTGGGTCACGAGTCTTGACTCATCGGTTTAACATTAACCCAACCCGACCTTAAAATTTTCGAGTCATTTCAATTTTACTTCGAGTTAAAATCAGATTTAGATTATAATTTTTTAGGTGGGTTCAAGTCAAATTTTCAGATCAAGTAAAAAATTGTCACTTTTAAAACCACAGGTGCCTAAAATGGAAGCCAAAGAGGATCATATAATCTCTGGGGAATCCTTACGCGCAGGCAAGACTAAAAGATTGGCAATCTTTTCGTTTAGAATCTTAACAAGTACCTAAAATGAAAGCCAATGAAATAATATAGTTTTAGAGGAATCCTGATGCAATCTTAGTCTTTCCATTGACAGCACTTCTTTGGAAGATGGTAATTGGTTGATCTCTAAGTTTATAAGTACACTATCTTGCAAGAAGGTAATTGATTGATGAAAATGGCAGACGTGAAGGTTTTGGGTTTGCCCATTTTGTTCTTGAAGATTCTCCTTTAACTGTGCATACTGCTCTTCATGACTTTGGGCTTCAAGGAAAGAAACTGCCAGTCACTCCCTCTTTTTACCTGTGCTTTTCACTATTTCCTTTAATAGTATGCTTGTCTAGCTTAATTCTTTGCTTCTTTGAAATTTTGTGCTTGAGTTTTTTATTTCTTGATAGGAGAATTTGTAAAAGCGCTACATCTTTTATGAATCAGTGTTTCTTGGATGAGGTTAAAAATATGGAATGAACATGGGTTTTGTCATTGTAGTTGGGGTTTTTGTTCCATATAATAAAGATAGAGAGATTTGTGGATAATTTACAAAATGGGGCAAAAATTTTTTTTTATTTAGTGATTTAGGGTGTCAAAAAATTATTTAGCATTTAAGAGTAAAATGTGCCATTAAAAAAGAAGGTGAAATAAGTCCCCACTATTTAAATGGTAAATAAAGACAAAAACACATTAATTTTTTACTATTATCTCTTTTATTAATTTTTATAATAAAATAGTGTCAAATACAAATTAAAAAATATGAAAATATAATCATGAAATTTTTGTGTCATAATTTTTATCCATTTATTTCGAAATTTAGATCAATACCCATTTATTTCAAAATTTAGATCAATATTTTGTTAAATTTTTTAAATAAAATTATTATAAAATACTGTTCCCAAAAATATTGTGAAGTGAAAATAACTTAAAATAAAAAGTATTATATTTTTTTTATATAGAAGAATTATATTGAATATTTAATATATGAAATTAAAAATTAAAAATATCAAATATAAAAATAAAAAAGATTAATCCAAACATAAAGAAAATAAATTGAAAAGTAAAAAAAAAAAAAAAACAAATCCTAGATGGAGATTTGAACTCAACTTATAAAACTATTTTATTGAAAATAATTTCGAATGTTCTTATATTTTTCACTTGATCTTAAACAAAGAAATACAATAGAAAACAACGAATTCACATATTGATTATATTTTAAAAAACTGAAAAACTAATTTTAATTTTTTATTTAAAAAATTTTTATATGTAAGTATGATATTCTATTTTTAAATTTTCTAAGAATTTTTTTTTACAAATTACTCTCAATTTTCTGCAAGTAAATACACCCCCAATTTCTTCTTTCCATCCAAAACCAAGAGAATATAATTATAAATACCTCATCAATCATATGACTCTCCAAAACTAACATAAAGTTTGATTAGCATGAAGAATTTAAATTTTATATATATATATATATATATATATATATATATATATATAT
>CATIWR010316697.1:0-22406 GCA_949677035.1 Omphalea diandra | reverse complement strand
ATGAAATGTCAAAATATAACATTTTGAGTCTTCTGTAGCAGATGATAATGGTGGCCAAATAGGGAGTAACTTATCAAACCATTGTGTTGGTCCTAATACACTAAGAAGGGGGGGTTGAATTGTTGGCAAATTTGAACATTTGATTTTGGAGGAAGTACAAAAGAATGAAAGATTAGAGAAAGGGTAGGAGAAGAATGACCACAAGTTTTATAGTGGTTCGAGTATTAACCAACCCTACATCCACTCCTCAATTCACCAATTGAGTGTTTCATTAAATCACTAGTGTTTTACAAACTCACACTCAACTTAGTGTTTAGGCTCACACCAAACCTTATAAGTGTTTTCTCAAGGCTCACACTCAACCTAGTGTTTAGGCTCACATCAAATCTTATAATTATTTTCCCAAGACTCACACTCAACCTAGTGTTTAGGCTTACACTAAACCTTATAAGTGTTTTCCCAAGGCTCACACTCAACCTAGTGTTTAGGCTCACACCAAACTTTATAAGTGTTTTTTCAAGGCTAACACTCAAACCTATACAAGAGTTTTATAACTAGACTAACTCTAAAACCTAAACAAGAGTTTTATATTCAAGGGCTCACTCTCAAACCCTACATAAGGTGTTTAAAGTCCACACCAAACTATGTACAAAGAAATAAGGAATTAAAGTAAAAAATTAACTTTGCAAGAGTTTTGACACTATCAATGGTTCTTCTTTTGCATTCATATCAGTTTGGTGGAGTATTTACAGTTCACATCCACCAAAGAGACGTTACTCTAAAACTATCAACAAATCTCTAAGATGTGTTTGGCAGATTTTGCATTAAATGCTTGCCAGACAGAAGTCGCGATTGCTACTACCATTTCGCGGTCGTGAATTTTTAATTTGCATTGAAGAGCCAAAAATTACTGCAAGAACCCTGTTTTGTGTCTAACAGCTAGTCCACGTGTTAACTGTCCATTGGTTTTTTAAAAAAACTAGTCATTGGTCATTCTAATGGATCTTAAACTTTGCAGTCATGAGTTTGCTTTATCATGAACGTGACTGGGACCGCGAATTCCTCTGCTTGGTGAGTAAACTTTAACTTCTTAAGTCGCGGTCACAACTAAACCTTCGTGCTCGCGATTTTTGATTTCCAACGGTTGCCTTAGACACTTAGTGTGTTGTGGCTGTAACTTTGGTTCCCTCTTTTATCACTATGAAATTCACAGTCGCAAATCTGGATGAGATACCCACCACGAATTCCTCTGTGGCTCAAGCTCACTTTCTTTGGCTAAGTCACGACTGTAAATTTGCCCATGAATTCCTCTGGCTTAGCTTCATCCATCTTTGTGACTGATTCGCAGTTGTGATTTAGAATATACACACTGCGAATCTGGATGAACTTTACAAGATTGGAGATTTTGAATTCCAATAAAGATAACTCTCATAAACTGTAAAAACAACACTTAAAATTAACATTAGAACTTTCAATCTATATTGTCAAGATCAAAAGAGAATTTTGACTTAGATTTGAATAACCTAGTCTAATACAAACCCACAGGGATCCAGAACCATTCACCAAAATAACAGAACTGAGACACTAGTCGAAGACAAAGAAAGGCCTAAAACATACTAAGAGTATGAGGTTGACCCCTAGGATGAACAGTCTAAGGCAAATTTTGGATTAGTCAAAAAAATATTTAGAAGCCTTTCTATTGGCTTGGGAAATTATCAAGGAGAAGTTTTCAGCTAAATGGAAGCTCCCTACTTTGCAGGCATATAATGGAATTGGAGATCCTTGTACGCACTTGTCCACATTCTGAACAACTATTATTGAACGACATATTTGATGTCATACTCTATAAGGTTTTTCCTACTACTTTAACTGAAACAACATAAGGATGATATTTTCAATTGCCTACTAGCTGTATTCACTTATGTAGAGAATTATAACAAGTTTTTCTTATACGATTCACCACTAATATTCCTTAAAAGTGGAAAACTAGTTGTTTAACATCTTGCTGGCATAAAGAAGGGAAAACCCCTCGAATGTATATTGATAGATTCACCAAAGAGGCGATAGAGATAGAATTCATAAACACAGAGACAGGTATGAAGGCCATGCTAGCTCTAACCACATTCGAACGCTTAAAGGACAAGCTTCACACTAAAACCATTGACTAATATTCTGAATTGATCAGTGGTACATAGAGTTGGATGAAGGAAAGAGAGAAGAATAAAAGAACAATGAATGTTAGAGCTAGAAGAAAAGCCAAGAAAAAGACATGACAGTTCTGCTCGTCGAACACTACAAACCTAAACGCCTCTTTAAATAGGGCCAGGATTAATAGAAATACATAGTTTACACCACTCAATGAAAACCAGAGGTAACATTCTCCTTTCGATTAAAGAGAACAGTGTTAACATTAAATACCCTAAGAGGCTAAACCCTAATAGGGTAGTCAAAAAGGACAAATCTCTTTTTTACAGGTTCCATGAAGATCATGGGCATGACACCGAATAGTGTTGGTACCTGAAAAAAAGGTCGTCAGGTTAATAAAAATAGGAGCTCCCTAAAAGTTCATAAAGGATGATAAAAGAAAGAGACCTCGTAAAGATAACCCTAATCTAAGAACAAATAATCGCCTATGAAAGATAGTTGGAGTCATCAATGTTATCATGTGAGGAGAACAACCGAACAACTTTGAAAGGAAACAAAGACATTCAGACATTTCCATAGTTGAAACAAAAAGGACCAACATGCCTATAATTACCTTCAACTTTGAAGATGATGAACTTGTTGATGCTCCACACAATGATGTACTAGTAGTATATGTAATACCATATAACTATCTAGTCCGAAGAATGTTAGTGGATGGAGGAAGTGTAACAAATGCTTTGATAGAGCAAACATATAAAGCCATGGGAGGCATGTTATCCAACATTAAATGAGCAGGAAAACCCGTTGTGGGCCATAAGGGAAAGCACTTAAAGTCTATTGGCACTACCACCCTTACAACAAAAATGACAAATGAGCACTTAAAAATAGTGTCAATAGTAAGGATCTTGTTCCACATCATTGTCTCCTGCACAACGACATCCTAAGAAAAATGTACTTATTTCAACATAAGAGCCATGAAGAAAAATGTGCTTATTCAACATAAGAGCCATGCAGAGTATAAGGTGTTTGACTATGAAAATACCCATACCTGAAGGAGTGGTAACAATTAAGGAGAGCCAGAGGACAACGATTGAGTGCAATCATTTAGCGCTTCAACTAATACCCAAAGGTGACGCGTTGGTTCCAGAGTAAAGAGAACATTTTGAACCATTGGTGAGTTAACTAAACTTAAAATTTCAATTGACAAAATAGTTAAGTATGGTATAGATATAAGCCAATTGGTAACCGAGCAACTAATTCATGTCGTTCGGGAGAATGTTGAAATGTTCACCTCTAACACGAAAGAGATAATAGGGATCCATCCTTCAATAGCATGTTACAAGCTGAAAGTTGATTCTAAGGCAAAGCCGATAAAGTAAAAGAAATGGAGGTTTACCCCTAAAAGGCAGAAAACCATGGGTAAAAAAGTATTCAAACTTCAAAAAATAGGTATTATTAGAGAAATAAAATACTCTGACAGGATGACCAATGTTATTATGGTTAGGAAATCGAATGGCAAATAGAGGATGTGACTTCACAAACCTAAATAAGGCGTCTTCAAAGAATAGCTACCCACTGTTGAACATTAACCAACAGGTATACTCAACTGCTTATTTTTCCAAATATAGCTATTTAGATACGGTGCAAGGATATCATCAATACTAATGGATCCAGAAGATAAGGAGAAGATTGCCTTTATGATAGATCAAGGAAAGTATTGCTACACCAAGATGCCTTTTAGACTGAACAACATAGGAGTAACTTACCAATGACTCATGAACTTTATGTTCAGGGATCATATCGATAACAATGTGAAAGTATATATAGATTATATTACTTTTAAAGCAAAACTAATGAATTGCATGTAGATTATCTGAGTGAAGTTTTCACTATTTTGAATAGGTATGTCATGAAGCTGAACCAAGAAAAATGCACCTTCAGTGTCAAGGCAAGAAAGTTCCTAGAATTCATATTTTGAATATGGTATTGAAGCAAACCCTGAAAAGATTCAAACAATCTTTGATATGAGACCCCCAAAGACAATTAGTGAGGGGCAAAAACTGAACGAGAGAATCACCGTATTAGGACAATTCATTTCATGTTTAATGAAGAGGTGTCTACCATTCTATAGAAGTTTGAAAAATGTAAAACATTTTAGATGGTCTGAAGATTGTCAGACAACATTCAAAGAATTCAAGGCATTCCTTACCACTCCTTCCCTCATAAGTAGACCAGAAGCGGACAAAACTCTATATATCTACCTGGTGGGAGGGTAAGAGACATTTGTTTTTGCCTTCCTCAGATAAGTAAACGACTAACAATATCCCATCTATTACACTAGTAAGGTCCTTCAGAGAGCTAAAATAAGATATCCAAAGTTAGAGAAGCTTACTATGGCTCTAATGGTTTCAACAGGAAAGCTAATGCCTTATTTCCAAGTACATACAGTTATAGTAAAGACAAACCAACCATTATGCAAAACCCCCTAAAGGCCCAACTCTATGGGACTATTGGTACATTAAGCCTTCTATCTCAAGGAACATGATATCAGGTATGAATCTTGAGTGACCCAAAAAGTCCAGTGTTTACTTGACTTTGTCCTGGAAATGACACGTGATGAACATATAAGGGCCCCTCCCAAGAACGTGTGGACATTGAATGTGGATGAAGTGTCTAATGAAAGAGAAGCTGGAATAGAAGCAAAAATGGTTCTTTAAAGCTTTGATAAAATTAAAAAATATATGTTGTTGCTTTAAAATTTAATGCCACTAATAATGTCACATAGTATGAAGCACTGGCCACTAGATTTGACTAGCCCTAGAAGTATGACCAGAGGAGTTGCAGGTCTTTAGTGACTCTATGTTGGTCATTAATCAGATCACAAGAGACATCAAACCCAAAGATGATAATTTAGCGAAGTACCTAAAAAGATGTCAGCAAGTGTTAGACAAGATCACCCAATAAGGAGAAACTTAGACAATTGTTCCAATCCCTAGGGAAGAGAATACTAAAGCAAATGACATTACTGAGGGATCAACAATACAAGGAGAAACATTTCAGAACCTAACCCTCAAAGAAGAATGACTTTACCCTGTCATAACTAAACCAGAGATCCTTGATATAGTAGAATCAGATGTTTTGATAAGACTAATCATTCAATATCTCGATAAAGGACAATTAGTAAAGGATCAAACATAAGCATTGAAGATGTAGAGAAAAGCCACAAGTACTCATACGATGAAAGAACGCTCTACAAAACATCAACCACACACCCCTAAACCAAGTGTGTCTCTAAAGAGGAAGGCAACTACATACTCTAAGAGATCTACGAATGGATTTGTGGTACTCTTGAATGTTCTCATGTGGTGGCTTGAAAGACCTTGCTCCAAGGATTTTACTGGCCAACAATAAAAAAAATAGAAGAATTAGTCCATACTTGCAAAAAATGTCAAAAGCATGATAGAATCTTTTGAATCCTCGTAGCTCAACAAACCAACATCACTAGCCCATGTTATTTGCCATTTAGGGAATTGACATTCTAGGTCCCTTCCCTAAAGCCACAGGATAAAGGAAATTAATTATCGTCACCATCAATTACTTCACCAAATGGATAGAGGTCGATATAATGGCCACCATCACTGTAAAAAAGGTAGAAAATTTCTTTTAAAAAGAAGTTATTTAAAGGTTTGAAATCCTTAATATGTTTATCATAAACAACAACAAATAGTTTGATTGTGATAGCTTCAAACAGTTTTACAAAAACCTCTACATCAATCTCAAGCTCACCTTCGCGGGCCATCCTCAAACAAATAGCTAAACAAAAGTCACTAATAGGACAATGCTAAATGGACTGAAAAAAAGACTTGATGAAGCAAAAGGATAATGGCTAAACAACTAACTTGCATTCTCTAGATGTACAAAATGCCCCCTCAAAAAGGCTTATGGTGAATAACCATTTAGCTTTGCCTATGGCATATAAGCAGTGGTTCCTATAAAGATCAACATGAATAGTCCCAAAGTTTAGCACTTCGACCCAAACATTCACAGTGAAAGGGCAAAGTTGCACGTTGACTTATTAGAAGAACAAAGAGAACAACCTGCGATCCGAATAACAACATACAAAGTATGGATTGTTATATATCACAACAAAAGGGTTCACCAAAGATCTTTTTAGAAAGGGTGATGTTGTACTTATAAAAGCTAAAATAGGCAAAGCAGAGGTTGAGGTAGGAAAACTTGGAGCCAACTGGAAAGGTTCATACCCAGTCAAAAATGTGATAGGAAATAGAGTCTATCAATTGACAACATTAAGGGATAATTAATCCTAAGATTCTAAAATGTAGATAATTTTTGCAAGTACTATCAATAAAAAAGGTATTTTAGTACATATTGTGCATAAAAGGGTTTGGTTCACCCAATAAAACCATAAAAATTATCAAGTATTAAGGTTCAGTTAACCTTTAAAGCCATAATCTTGTTAAAAGGGTTTTATTTGCCCACGAAACCATAAAATTTATCCAGTATTAAGGTTTAACTAACCTTTAAATCCATAATTTTGTTAAAAGGGTTCGGTTTACCTAAAAAAATCATAAAATTTATCAAGTATAAAGGTTTGGTTAACCTTTAAAGCCATTATCTTGGTAAAAGGGTTCGGTTCACCCAATAAAACCATAAAATATATCAAGTATTAAGGTTCAGCTAACCTCTAAAGCCTTAAACTTACCTAAGTTTGACTCACCCAATAAAGCCATAATCTTTTATAAAGGTTTAGCTAATCTTAAAAGTTATAAAATACTTAGGGGTGTGTTTCATCCAGTAAAACCCTAAAGGTTTAACTCATAGTACAAGCCATGAAATAAGGGTTTGGCTCATCCAATGAGACCAAACTCTGGAGATCCAACTGACCTTTTTAGAAATATTCACTTAAAGCATAATCCCATATGTTGTTAAACACTTTTAAAAAGGCTTAAGAAATTGTGAGATCTTCGAGTAAACTCTTTGTATACCAAATTAAAAGAGTTTTCTATCACTCCTTTTATCCAACAAAGTAGGAAATGGTGTAAGAATAAAATAATAAAAAACATGAAATTTTATTATGAAATATATATTCATTACAAAAAATATAGAATATAAAGGCTACAAAGCTAAGGGATCAAAATCAGGGACATTCTTTACTACAAGAGCTTTATTATTAGTAGCCTAAAGAAGACTAAATGAAGCTTCAATCCTCTTAGCATGAGAGGTAGAAGATTCCTGAACTTGCAGAATTAGCACTTTAGCTCTACCTTTGAGTCTTAAAAGAGAGGCAGGAAAAGAGATGTCGATGAGAGGTCTCATAAGATTTTATATTTGTAATCACTCGGGTCATTTTGTTTGATTCTATGGCCTCAAGGCTCACGAAGGGGGAGTATCAAAAGCCAATATGCCTCCCTTTTTTTAACTATAATAGTTATTGCATGCTTAGTTCAACCCTTTAAAGTTGATCTCCTTTAACTTGGAGAGATCGATGCCCAGGTGACCTTTCTCCAAAGTTTGTCGAACCGCCTGCACATACCTCTTCAGGATAAGGAAGCATAGTTCTAAAGTCTCATCCTTTTAAGCCCTTCCCAGGGCCATTACCTAGTCCAAAGTTCAACATAAGTGCAATATTATTTTAACAGTAAAATCTAGTTGGTCGTTCGCTTGAACAAGAGTAGCTTCCAGGCGTTAGATTTTAAGCCCTTAATTTTTTATCACCTCATCATAAGAAAGGTGAGTCTTGTTCAGTTCAGTGTTGTACTAATCATTATTCCTCTTTTGTTCCTCATTAAAACGATTAGTCACCCAACTCATTTTTGTTTGAGCCTTAACAAGCTTACCTAAAGCTTTTTGTTCAGATAAATGATAAAAATGTTAGATAACAAGAATACACATAAGAAATTAAAAGAATATTGTAAACTTACAGAAAAAGAGGCCTCCATTGTGACCTTTCGGTTATCATTCTCATTAAAGGCATACAACCCCTTCAGGAGGTACCTAACCCTGGCCCTCGTAACATCTGCCGAAGAAAGGTTCGCCTACTCATGACGATCCTCTTCTAGATTGTCCAACTCCATAAGCTTATTATAGATCACCAGATCATGGTCCAAACCCATTGAGTTTGAACCGATATGTTCAATATTTGACGCTAAAAGGAATTGTCGCTCAGCTTTGCCCTTATGACCCTCACCCACACTTTTGTTGTGCTCCATCTTTCTTTTTCTTTATTTCATCTCCTTAACCACTCTCTTGCCTTTATCTTTGGTAGAAAAGGTAATAGGACCTTCACACTTGGTGCATTTGGAACTTATTCAGCCATAAGGATAGTGTCATTGATGACCAAAGCCATGGGATTAATAATTGAAACAAGACCTAAATCCACTAACGTCGCACTTTTCGTCAAACTTTTCAAACACAACATCAACCATGGCGATGAGCTCAACATCATATAAGTTAACACAGATATTTTTCAGAAACTTGATATTTCCAACACCACAAAATTTTTAGCATAAGTAAAGCAAGAATAAAATAGGTAAGTAAATCAATAACTTTCCTAACAAGAGGCTCTCTTGAAGACTCAAATGACTCTTCAATAGGCTCTGCCATAGCTTCAAATACCTTTTCATTTGACTAATCCCCCATTTCTAACAATTTTGAAGGGGGTTTTCCATAAGAAATAATCCACTGTGAACGAATTGTCGAACTTACTTCCTCCAAGAAGGTTAGACCTCAAGACAGTCTGAGACAATTTCAAATAACTTATCACGGTCACTTTGATTTACATCCCCCTTTAAGGTCATAGGTTTGTCAAGGAATGCTCGAGGAAGATGGTTGAACGCGGAAGGATGGGAAACCGTAAAGAATTTGTCCATTTAGATCTTCAAAGAGGAAGGGAAACCATAAACCATTTTGGTTTTGGCCCTCGTGATTAAGGATAAGAAAGGCTTATTTGACTTATGGATTAAACTATACAAATAAGTAATATGTGTCATGTTCAGGACTAATCCCTTCACACAACAGATCTCAATGATGCTATAAAGGATGCGAATCGTGTTTGGATAAAGCTGGGTAAGAAGAATGACATAAAAAGAAAGATAATCTACAAATAAGGGGTGAAGAGGAAACCTAAAACCTGGCTCCATTTGTTCCCTATATAAAATAATCGCCCTCTCATTTAAGCTAGATGAAACCTTAAAATTGTTAGGGCAATAGGACAACTTGTGTTATTCAGGAATACAGTAAATTTCCCTAAAGAACAACAAATCATGTCTCGTAACCACTAAAGAATACTCTTCAAGTTTTGCCAAAGCTTGTGCAGACAACACCGCCATCTCCCAAGAAAACAAAAAAATGATGGAGTAAAAGAAGAACAAACTACCTTAGCAATCAAAAAAAATGCTTCAAGCAAGAAGATAGCAAAAGAAGGAATGTAGCAAAAAAAAAAAAAAAAAAAGGGAAATTGCAACAGGAAAAACATAAAAGAACTAAGGCAACTTATATACTATAAGGAGATAGCCCAAAAGTTGTCCCCCAATTAATTATGCTTAATAGGCACTCGTTTTAAAAATTTAAAGCTGCAATAATTAGCATGGATCACGAGCTACGCGCCAGCTCAAGGTAACAAATCCGCTCCAAGTCTAAAAAAATTCTCTAGAAAGAAGTCAAGACTATAATAAAAAAGACAATAATGCTCTTATTGTTCGGAGGAGAAAGATGTTGACATAAATGACAGTAATATAAACCCTTGGGGGGACTATTGATAACATATATACCATCAAGCACTTTATAAAAGAACACTTACCCTTCACGGGGAAGAACCAAACATGGAAAAAAAACAAGACAAGGAATGAACGAAAGTATGCTGACTTGCCTCCGAACGACTAAACAAACTCATAGTTCAAAATTTTCACATAAGGACAAGGTTAACATTCAAATAAGGCAATTATACAGTACACCTCCTTTCCGAGTTTCGTTGGAAAATAAAGACAAAGTCAACAAATGTTATTTTGGGGCATACCAAGGAAGGATCTAAAGAAAAACTAATAGTATAAATATTCATCATATTCAAGTACTTTGTTTTCTAGGATTTACTTATTATTTAATTACATTCTCAAGTTTTCATCTTTCATTTTCACATCAACTCTAAAAACACTCTTTAACTTAAGTATCAACATGATTGTGGAAAACACAATCCCCTTTAACTTATATTTGCTCATTTTTCATGGGTCATTAGTCCCATTAGAAATTAAGGAGTCGTCAATATTATTTAAATCCTTAAATATATAATTTTAATTTTATTCAAAATTTATGTATTTATTTTAATTTATTTGTATGTAAATTAAAATTAAAATTAAAATATATACAATTTCATGATATGGCTGTCATATGTATTAGAAAAAAAATTATTATTCTTTAGTTATATGATCTATGATTAGATAAATTTTATTAAAAATTTTATATTAGATTAATTATTAATTTTGTGATTAAAACTAAACATTTTTTTCAGAAAAAATAATAATAACTAAGTTTTTTATTTTTTAGTAATTGAAATATATCTTTTACTTTTAAAATTTTATCATTGATAAGATTAAAACAAAAATAAAATATTTGAATAAAACTACATATTTTTAGAGATTTGGATAAAATTATTAAAACATACAAAGACTTGGGTATTTTAGTATCACTAAGCTTAAAAAATTAAAGTAAGATGTAATTTAGTATTATTATTATTATTATTGAACTCATATTTAAATATTTTTAATTAAATGAATATAAATAGAACAATATTTAATTTGAGTAATAAAAAAATAAACAAAAAATAATAATATTTTGTACCTTTTTTTTTTTTGAAAAAAGTCAAACACAGATTTATTGTCATATTACCATTCAGTTTTTTTTTTTTTTCCCAAGTCTGATTCTTCTATTTCAACGGAAATCATAGAAATACTCGCGTGCTTATCAAGTCATGATGAGTAAAATATATAAACATTTTTTAGTATAAAATATTATCATGGATAAATTTTATAAATAGTGTAATGTGCATCTCTTAGATCTAAAGTACATGCTATGATATTAAAGTGTTTATGAAGAAATAAAATAACACTTCAGTTATAAGCAATATTTTTAAAATCGTATTAGATAGATTGATTGTACGGTAAGATTAAAAAATAGAATAGTAACCAATTTCATTTCATTCATATTGATTTTTAATATTAAGTTTTAATTAATATAAATATATTTAATATTTTTCTGATTTTTAAAATTAGTTTAATATTTTTTAAAAAAATTATTTATTATTAAATTAATCAAATTAATTAAACTGAATCAAATGATAAATTATATTAGTTATAGGCCAATAAAATTTGAATTTTAATCAATACTTTTTAAAGTACGCGTCTTAAAATTTATTAACATTATTGATTGGTTGATATGTCAAATTCATATAGCTACGATGTTACGTGGCAAATTCAGGCTATTGAACAAATATTAATTAGACCAGTTGAAGTTCAAAGAATATAAATCTAACCCACAAAAAAAAAAAAAAAAATTGCCATCGAAATAATTCATTCAAAAAAAAAAAAGGTTTATTTGACAAACCGATTTGATTTCATTTATAGTTATTTTTAATATTAATTTTAAGTTTTAATTAGTATAAATATATTTTTAATATTTTTATTTTTAAAATTATTTTAATAATATTTTTAAATTTCATTTATTATTAAATTAAAATAAAATTATTAAACTAATGAAATTAAAAATTAATCAATTGATAAATAATATTAGTTATAGACCAACAAAATTTGAATTCTAGTCGATACTTTTTTAAAGTAGAAAAAACTCATATTTTGTCTCATTCTCGTGTTTTAGGTTTGGCCCCTTCACTCTTATTTCTCCATATTTTATCCTTGTACTTTTATTTTTCTTCAAAATTACTCCTTATTTGTCATGTTGGTTTTTCATCTTATTCTTCTTTGTTAGCACGTAGAGTTCTTTTTTGTTTAAGTATACATAATATATATTTTTTATATAAATATGAATTTTATTTAAAAGCACACGTCTTAAAATTTAAAAACTTGGTTGATATGTTAAATTCATATAGTTGTGACGTTACGTGATAATTCAAACTATTGAATAAATATTAATTAGAGAAGTTGAAGTTCAAAGAATATAAATCTAGCCAAAAAAAAAGTTGGCATTGAAATAATTCATTTAAAAAAAAGCTTATTTAATAAATTGATTTGATTTAATTTTATTTATTTTTAATATTAATTTTTTAGTTGTAATTAGTATAGATATATTTTTATTTTTAAAATTATTTTAATAATATTTTAAATTTTATTTATTATTAAATTAATTAAATTCATTAAATAGACCAATAAAATTTGAATTCTAATCAATACTTTTTCAAAGTACGCGTCTTAAAATTTATTAACATGGTTGATTGGTTGATATGTCCAATTCATAAAATTTATTAACATGGTTGAGTCGTTGATATGTCAAATTCAAATAGCTACGACGTCACTTGGCAATTCAGACTATTAAACGAAGTCCAAAGAATATAAATCTGTCCCAAAAAAAAAAAGTTGGCATCGAAATAATTCATTTAAAAAAAAGTTTATTTAACAAATGACATCAATTTTTTTTCATTTTTATAAGATTAGTCAAATTTTTTATAAGATTATTCAAATTTCACAAAATAATAAATATCATTTAAAATTGATTAAATTTGTATTAATATTATCAATTGTCAAAGCTAAAGTCTTAAATTAGTTTTATACAATGACATGAACGTCATGAGGTGTTCATATAATCAATTATAATTATTTCATATAATGTTATATTATTATGTAGGCCAGTTTGAGACTTTAACTTTAAAAATTAATGATATTAACATAGATTTAATTAATTTTGAGTAATAGTTACTACTTTGTAAAATTTGTATGATATCGTCAAAAATTAAAAATATTTATTTTGTTGTTAATAAACTGAAAAAAGAAAGGAAGAATAGATAATAATTTAAACAGTATCATTAAGGATGTGTATGTTTTGCACAAAAACATTTTTCAAAAAAACACTTTCTGCATTTTTTTCTGTTTAGTACATTAAAGAAAATTGATTAATGAAAAATATTTTTTGATAAAAAATAATTCATTTTTAGAAAAATAATTTTTTATTTTGCAAATAAAAAGTCATTTTTTAAATTTTGATAAATTTATCTAAATAAAAAATAAATTATATAGACATATATTTATTATCACTAATTATCATTGACTACTAATACTTATCACTGATCATTATTGGCTAATGGTGATTGTTGGAGATAGACAAGACCCATAAAAATTTTAATTTTAATGTATTTTTTATATTAAATAAGAAATAGTATGATAAAAAATATTTATAATTTATAATTTTGTAAATAAATAATATTTTTATAGTGCCTTTTAAATACTACAAAATATATTATTTAAAAAATATTTTTTAAAAAAATTTACAAATAGGGAGCCTCTCAAGGCCCCTTATTAAATTGAGCCCAATGAGGCTTTGATCAGATTGAGCCTAATGAGGCTTTGATAAAAAATTGTTGTTGGTATTTTTTTAAAGGGCCTGGACTACTTAAGCCTAGAAACTTTTACTTTACTGTGTTTGTGAACTAGTCACCAACCTAAATTGTCAGAGTGGCTGGGCCTAACATGTAAACTCAAGGAAACAACCAAACTTGTGTAGGCTTTCAGCATGGGATAGTCTCTATGACTTGGCATTTGCATACCTGATGTGCAACTTAGCAATAATTTCAAAGCCCTTAAACCTCTGATTAGATATTATTTCAGTTAAGTGGAAAAGGATGCAATAAGTTCTGATGGCAAACTAACTCCTGTTAGTAATAATGCTACTACATTGCCTCTTGTGTTTCAGCATGTTTTGGTGAATGTAAAATCCTGTTGGAAACTTATTGGAGAAACTTCACAAGTCAAATGTGCTCAAATCATTCACATCCAATGGATTTCATTTGACAATTAGAGAAGTAGTGTTTGATATATTATCATCATGGAAGCCATGGCCTTGGATATAATTTTAATAGTAGCTAGAATGTGGCACTTGGTACCTCAGCAGTTCTTTTAGGAATTTGTTGAACTGTTTTGCATGATCTCTAAATAGTTTGGGTTTCTTACTTCACCTGAATTTTATTTTGCACATAGGCGGAAGTAAAATATGTTAATTAACAATAATAGTCAATGAAAATAATGAAGATATAGTTGGTAATTAGTGCAACATTATTAAAAAAAATTATATTAAAGTAGTTATTAAGGAAGATTAATTAAGAAGGTCATCGGCCACTATTTCCAATAGATTAATTCTTAATTTAGTAGCGCATGGTTCCTTCACCCATTATGTGCAACTGATCACCCACCAATTGTGCCACCACCTCCACCGAATCTAGTGCCACCATCAATGCCTCCACTTCCTATACCACTACCACCACCCTCTCCACCAAATGGTCCATCTCCGCCTCCTCCCCTACCAATACCTCCACCACCACCTCCAAAACCTCCATCACTTCCGAATCCTCCACCAGTTACCTTGCCAATGCCCCCTCCTCCAAATCCTCTGCTTGCACCTCCACCAACGCCACTACCTATTCCACCTCTTCCACCCCCACCTGCGTCTACTCCTTTTCCAATACCTCCTCCAACCCCTCCACCTGCACCACCTCTAACTCCACGACTAATACCACCAGCACTACTCCTCACCACCTCCTCCTCCACCGACACCACCACTGCTACCTATACCTCCTCATCCACCTGCAACACCTGCACCACCTCCACCTCCAATCCCACTGCCTGCTCTTTTTCCAACACCTCCTCCAATCCCTCCACCTGCACCACCTCACACTCCACCACTACCTCCAATGCCTCCTCCTCCACCAATACCACCACCACCTCCAGAATTTTGCTTTTTGTTTTTCTTTTATGGTGTTTTCCACCATCTCCTCCACCAATGCCACCTCCAGCACCACCAATACCTCCACCACTGCCAATGCCATCACCACCGCCACCTTTTCCAACACAATTAGGTTTGTTTCCAAGACCAATGCCAGGGTTTCCTATGCTAAAACTGAAACCTACTCCTTTCCCAAAACCAAAAGAATGACCAAAGCTCTACCCCTTTGCTCCACTACCGAAACCTCCAGCGCCAGCACCACCAACCCACCCTGGATTACCCATACCATAAAAAAACCTCACAGGTTTCTTCACTTCTTTTGCACATTTATTCTTTTTCTCTTCCAGTTTCCTGCTGTACACAGACTCGCTGCATACAAACAAGGCAATCACCAATGCAGCCACACATGCAGATTTTAGAGACCCCATTATGAGAAACAAAGTATTCTCCATGGATATATATGTACAACGCCAGTAAATAGAGGCATAATGAATTCAAAATGGTTGGAAGTTGAGAAAATTATATTTGATGGTCGGAATCAGATAGCTTTACAGCACAAGTCCAGCCCATCGGAGTGATTGAGCCATTTTGCATTCATTTCCACCGTTTTCTTTTTCACTCTCTATTCTACTGTTAATTTCATATCTTTTTCTTTTCGTTAATGTTCACTGGCACATTGCACACTTTCTACAGAGAAAAGTATATACTCACACTTCCATGGATAAAGGTAACTCAAATTTGCACATTTTCTCCTTAATTTATTGGAATTGTAGGCTTTGTGTCCAATTTTTGGCATTCTTTTTACGAGATGCATCATTTCACACTTGAATTTTTAATAAACAGACAATTACATACAAGGAAACTAGAATTCAATCAATGGGGGGGTGAATTTTTTAAATATAAATATACGAAGTTAAAATTAAATATAAACAAAAAGGGTTAAAAGTAAAGCGATTAAAATTAAAACTTAATGTATGAAGATTTAAATTTAGTAGTTAAAAGAATATAGATAAAAATTAATTAAACTTAAAATTCAATAAAAAGGTATGAGCAAAATGAATTAAAAAAATTGTTAAAAGATAAAGACAAGTAATATATATATATATATATATATATATATTCTAGTAATGCATGATTTATTATTCTCAAAAAATAGTTCATTATCTAAATAAAAAATTTAAGAATATTATTACAAAATCAAAATCATTTTATCTCCATCTTAAAATAGTAATAAAGATATATGAGTATTATTATTAAAATACTTGTAAATCTGTATTAATAAAATGACTATTTACTTTTAGCCAGTGTATATCTCTATTTTATATTATTAAAGTATTCATTTTAAGTGTACATTCTCATTTTATATTATTGAAATACACATATATTTAAAATACGCATACAGTATTAATTAAAAAAAACCCATTACCTAAGTAAATTCGCTTGTATGGAGAATTCTATTGTTAGCATGTATCTTAACAGGTATTCATGTTATGTGGGATCTTGTTATGAGCCCAAAATTTTTTATTATTTTACTCATCTTATATTTTTTTTTTAAGATGGGGAATCCTAAAAAAAAAAATAATCGGAGCCATACTTATGTATTTTTATTATTATTTTAAGATTGGATATACATCTTCATAATGTTCATGTAGGATTAGTTGAGATTGAGTACTACGAGGGTGTATATCCCGTCTTAAAATTAATAATAATAATAATAATAAAGACACATGGGTGTGGAGATTATTACGGTCAAAAAAATTTTGTTCTTAAAATTATTATTTCTTTATATTAAATACATATATCTTCATTTTATATTTATTGAAATATTTATATTAAATAAATATATAATATCATTATTATTTTTAAAAATATTTATATATCATTAAAATTAAAAAATTTATTTTTCTATATATTTGTTTAAAAAATTAATCATTATATTTTGTAAGTAAAAAAATTATCTATATTTTTTATTTATTATTATAATTTTATAATTAAGTATATATACCCTGAATATAATTAAGTTATGTACAGTTAAAAATAATTTTTTTATAAAGTTGATAATTTGATGAAAATTTCAGTGTCGTTTATATTATTATATTATAATTAATAATTTATTATTAAATTAAATAAAAATTATTATTTATTATTAAATAAAAATATTATTAAATTAGATAAAATTATATTATATTATTTAATAATATTATAAAATCTTAGAATAAAATTAAAATTCACCAATTAATTTTCTAAGCACTTTTGGGTTGTCTACGGTAAAATTAGAAAGAAAAATCCAATGGCAGCAAGAAGGTGCGCCCTTAGCGCGCGCATCCACTTGCAGGATAGTTTCCTTCATTTTATTCCTTTTTTTCGCTATCGAAAACTGAAAATCTATCACAGCTCCGACCCGTCAAACCCTAGAAATTAAAATCTCCTTCCCTTAATTCATTTCCATTTCTTCGATTTCCCCGCCTCAATCCCAAATACACAATCTCGTGAGACCAAAAGCATTCATCTTTCCCAATTTTTTTTTCTCGATCAGAATAAATTTTTAAAGCTCCTAAAAAAATGGACGATATGGAAGACGACGCAAGGTTCCCTCCAAAATCCCATCCCCTTAATCGCGCAAAAAAAGCCCCTTTATACCCTCACTACAATCACGATTACGTTCTTGAAGACGACGAAGATTCCGATGAAGAGGACGACAATGAATCCGACGACAACGACATTGAAGAAGAAGATAACTACGGTTCTAGAAGGTATTCCTATTCCTATCCTCACAATTTCGATGGGCAAAGCGACGATTTTGATAGATACCCTAAAAGGCAAAAGCTTAAAACTTCTGTTTCCAATTACGAATTAGTTCCTAGAAGTGGAAGGTTCTTGCCGCACGGTGATGGAAATGTCGGCCCCGATTGGAGCGAGCATGAAAAATTCGTGCTTTTGGAAGTGTGGGGTGATAGATTCTTGCAGTTGGGGAGGAACAGTTTGAGGTCTGAGGATTGGGCTGAGGTTGCAGAGAAGGTGTCGGAGGTGTCGAAAATTAAGAGGACGGAAGCGCAGTGTAAACAGATGATGGATGTTTTGAAGAGGAAATATAAGAAAGAGAAGGCAAAAGGGGGTAATGGTAGTAAATGGGTATATTTTAGGAAGATGGATATGTTAATGAAGCAAGAATTTGGAACTGGAAATCAGTTTAGTTTGGCTTGTGGGGTGGATTCTGGAGAGTATGTTTTTATGGATACTCATGTATATTTGGAGCGTGCAAATGGGAATGATGAGATGAGGGATAGTCCATGTGAGTCGGAGGAGGAAGAGGAGGAGGATACAGAGCGGAAGGGTGGAAATGAGGAGGTGAAGGGGTTGAGGGTGTTGGCTGATTCAGTGCAGAAGTTTGGGGAGATATATGAGAAGATTGAGAGTAGTAAGAGGGAGCAGATGGTTGAGTTGGAGAGGATGAGGGTGGAATTCCAGAGAGAGTTGGAGTTGCAGAAGAAGCAAATTTTGGAGAAGGCACAGGCAGAGATTGCCAGAATAAGGGAAGGGGATGATGATAATGATGATGATGAAGAGGATACAAATGATGATGATTCTCAAGAGGATGTTAGTGAATAATGTAGCTATGAAGGTAGACTCATGCTTTCTATTAATATTCCAATGTTTTGGCTTTTCTATCATCTGTTTCTTGTTAACTTGGGAAATTCAGAAAACAGGATGGTTTTACACAATGTGCGTATCAAAATTATTACAAGAAACATGTCATGATAAAATGACTTGTTCTTTGGCTGTAAACCACAATGTTAGCTTTGTGCTTGATAGTTTACTTGTCTTTGTCTGTAGGCTTTGATTATTAAACTTTTGTTTTGAATTGCTGGGATTATGGATGGAGTATCAAATCAGTTCTAGTTTTATTGCATCTCTTGTAGCTAACCAGTATCAACACAGGTGCTTAAGATTATATTTAAACGGAGAAAAAACCATGATTTCTTTGGTTGTATAATGTTACATGGAATGTAAACATTGGGATTGTAGAATGAAGAAGAGAGTAACAATTCTGAAGCACTTATAGCTACCAAATGAGTCCAATTTCTAGGTGTTAGGAAAACTAATACTGGCATAGAAGTCAACGCAGTTTGTTCTATGAATCAAATTCCTATTTTTTTTTTCTATCTGAAGCTTTCTCATTGCTCGTCTTTGTCACCAGTTTTGAGACTCTTTTTCTAAATTCCCAAGTGTAATATTTTGAGAATTGGATTAATAACTGTAGACTTGTGGTAGTTGATTGGATTCCAACTGACATGGTTATGAATTGGTGGATGCCAATAGGTGCAGAGTTGATTTTCCCCCTTTTTGGGACTATTTGGTCTCTTGGTTAAGAGCAATTGTATAGGTAGTTCACCAAATAAGAATGCATATGTAGCAAAGAATTTTCATACATTTGGATGTCCTGGCAAATGAGCTAGAAATGATACAAAATGAGCAATTTAACCCCAGGGAAAATCATAGCAGCAGCTCGGTTCCTTGTTCCAATTTGGTTTTGCTGTTGGTTTCTCAATTATTTTTTTGTCCATCACAAGCTTGCGCTTGGATAGTTGTTATTCATGATCTGCAGTTGAGGAGTGGAAAATGTATTATTCACAACTAACAAAATTCTGTGTCACTGAACCATTGAGATATATGCATATATTTTCTTCACATTTTATGAGATCTGCATAATGCATTTACTGCATTGTTTTGGTGTGTTTGGATTGATGAAAAGAAAAGTTACTCTTTGCAAGTTGGACGCGCTTGTTTTCTTTTTCTTTTCATGATCTGATTTTAATTACAATGGAATTGTTTGTAACAGACTTTTTGAAGGTTTGCCCTTGGCATTCAAAGTTTCAGACTTCTAAAGCTATGATAACATGTTGAACCTCATATGAGTGTTGTGAAGGACACCCTTATCGGCTTGGTTAGTGCCAAAAAATGCAAATCTTTTTTAATATTTTCCAAGGTTTTATCTATGAGATGGGCATCAAAGTTTTCTATCAACATATCCTTTTTGCTGGAATTTCAGTATTAATTTTACCTTTGCTGTTGTTTGTGGTTTGCATTTATATGTTTCAGATGGTCTGATTCTCTGGCTTTTACTTTCTTGTCAACAGCTAAATTAATAGCATTCTACTGAGTCCTGAAAATAAATTTGCCTTGTGGCATATAGCACTGGATTCATGGTCTGGAAAAACCAACCCAACCTTATATATCCCAAATTCAATCAAAACAGAGAGAGAGAGAGAGAGAGGACTGGATTAATGGTCTGGAAAAACCAACCCAACCTTATATATCCCAAATTCAATCAAAACAGAGAGAGAGAGAGAGAGAGTAAATAATTCCATTGTAACGTTATAAGGTTTGCTGCTAATCAAAAGCAAAAATGCAAGTATCTGCACATGGGCAGATGCGAGAGAGAGAGAGAGAGAGAGAGAACGAGAATAATGCCATTGTAACGTTATAAGGTTTGCTGCTAATCAAAAGCAAAAATGCAAGTATCTGCACATGGGCACTAGGAGGTAGGGATGAGCATTCGGTCGTTTCGGTTCAAATCGAACCGAAATTATAAAAATCGAATAGATCGAATTTAGTTTAAATTCAAATTGAATTACCGAAATTTAAGGCAAAATCAAAGTAAATCAAACTGAATAAAAATTGGTTTAGTTCGGTTCAATTTTCAGTTTTGGGCTCTAAATGAGTTTTTCTAAATTTAAGCTCAGACCAGCTTTTGCAGTTATTGGGTCAGCCATGGTCATTGTTGGAGAACAGATATGGGTTGTTGGGCTAGCCAATATAAATCAATATAAATCCTTGTTGGGGAACCCGAACCAACCACTATAAACCAATATAAATCAATTGATTATTTCAATAGGAAAGGAAATAACAATATCAACCAATATAAATCAGCCAGTATCTAATTTTAATGTTCTTTACAATAGTTGAAAGTACTATAAATTCATCACATACTGAAAATACATATAATCTTGTAAAAATAAAGAGAACAATAAAGAGAACAAATTCATTCAAGCTCATCTAGCTGAATTTAAATGTTCTGCAAAAATAAAGAGAACAATAAATAAAGAGAAAATAATAAAATTATGAATATTTCAGTAAAGAGAACAATAAATATAATATTTCAAATGTTCTGCAAAAATATCTTGTAATCCACTAAATTATAATCAAACTATTATGAGTTGAAATTATCATTAGAAAATGATTGAGCCTTGAGCTAAACATAATTTGGAATATATCAGAATTTAGATAACAGACAATGCTTTCATCAAAGGAAATGAATGTTATAGGTTCCCATGATAAGAATTCTACATTAAGCTACAAACAAGAAAGGAACCTTAGTACAGAATCTCAAAAGCTCTTAGAAAAAGTAGCGTTAATATCAACAACAATTTTATAAATGCATAATCATAATTTTTCAGTTGCACATAAAAGCTTCAATATTAGAAAATCATCATGATAAAGGCAACATTTTTCTAACTTCAAAATAGGCTTGAAAGTTGCAATAACCCTCTTTAACATTTTGTGTACGAAACATATATACAGCTCCAGCATTACTCATAAATATGCAAAATGCAGATCAAGCATAACTCTTATAAGATTCCAAATAAAATAGCCTCATAAGAGATGGAAACATTACTAAGAGACAAGAGAGTAAGATCAAGCACAAGGGAATTCTATCTAGTCTAATTGAAAAGAAATAACACCTAATAAATCCCAAAAGGCATGCATGTCTTATTGACAGTAAAAACTGCGAGGCTAACCAACAATTGCTATGCCTATGCAAGAGAATCCTCAACGACACAAACAACTCTAATTCAAATAGAAACATCATCAACACCCAAATTAAACAAAGATGTAACCGAACCATGAAAAAGGTCAGTTGAAAGCACTAACACCAGCATTGCTCTTGCGAGTAAGTTTTGTCCTTTCAGTATGGAAAGCCCCAGGGCGATCAATCCTATCATAGGTCTGCGCCCCAAACAAGTCCCTCTGAGCCTGAACAAGATTAACTGGTAGCCTAGCACGCCTATAAGTATCAAAGTAAGCAAGACTGGCACACATTCCTGGTGTGCTAATCCCTGCAAAAATAGCCAAACCTACAAGTCTTCTCCATGTTGCATGCCTCTGCACCATCTCCCTAGCAAACTCTGGATCCACAACTAAGCTAGCCAAATTAGGATTCCTCTGATAAGCCTTCTTAATCCTATCCAAAAGCATTGCCTTTATAATACATCTACCTTTCCAAATCCTAGCCAACTCCCCTG
>CATIWR010316689.1:0-14548 GCA_949677035.1 Omphalea diandra | reverse complement strand
ATTTTGTTTTTATTTTACTTTCTTCTTATAAATATATTTAAAAAAATAATAAAATAAATTAAATAAATAAAAATTTTGATTTTTGTTTGCTTTATTATGTGAATGACTCATTATTTGCTTAGTAGTTTTCTCATTTTCATTTTAACTTAGTTAAAAATATCTAGTTATGCCTTGGATTCACTTTCTTAATTTACAAACCTTATTTTCTACCATAAATATTTAATTATCACTATCTTTCAAGAAAATCTCAAGGTTTGAAAGTTTACAAAATCTTAAAAAAATTAAAATTCATTTTTTTTACACTATA
The DNA here is from genome assembly GCA_949677035.1 of Omphalea diandra. Lineage (NCBI taxonomy): Eukaryota > Viridiplantae > Streptophyta > Magnoliopsida > Malpighiales > Euphorbiaceae > Omphalea > Omphalea diandra. Next base: position 14,241 of record CATIWR010316689.1, on the reverse strand, counting down.
AAGAAAGGTTTGAGCATTTTTTTCCTTGTAATGTACTTAATATTGTGAATTCCTTGTTGAGTGAATCCTCAAATAGTGATAGAATCTCTAGAACTTGATTTATTATTGTTTTGAGACCATATTATCGAATACAAACATAAAAATGATTAAGGCAATTTAAGATTAGCCACTTATTTATTTTCTTTCTTCATCTACCCTTTTATCTATTTAGTAAGCCCTATTTAGCCTATAAGAATCCTATTATTTTATTATAATCCCATGTTTAACTAGCGAATGACGTATAATTCCTTAAAATATTAAATTGATCATGTTGGCTTTGGGATGAGATTTGGTTTATGCAATTACAAGGGGTTCTTTCATGAAATTGATGAAAAGTCTTTAGTGTATGGTTGAGTGTTTTATTTTTTGGGGGTGAGAATGAGATAATGTTATTTGATTAATTGCTTGATTTTTGAATTATTATCTTATGTGATTTTATAATAACTCTTATTTCTTCATTTCAAAATACAAAAAAGTCAATAAAAAGAAAAAATAATAATATGAAAAAATAAAAAAAAAGTTCAAAGAAATAAAAGAAGAAGAAGATGACGTATTTCTTTATCAAGACAATTCAATTCTATTTTGCAAAAGATATCAAGTAATGGCCTAAAATGTTTATTGTTTTTAAGGTCCATAAGAGTGGTATTATATTTTGGGCGTGAGATTTGTTGTTTATTAAGAGATCATGTGAGTTTCATTTGAAAAAGTTTTTAGTAAGCATGATCAATTATTTTGTAGTCCACTAGTCTAAAAACACCTACCCTTTACCAAGGCCTTATAACAACCAAAGGAAAGATATTTTGATTGGTGCTTGTATTTGAATTTAAGTGGTGGAGATGTGATTTATTCTCAAATTTATGGTAGACTTTAGGCTATTTATTGGATGATGAGAGCATACACTAGCCTATAAACACTTGGAATAAGGAGTACATTGCGCGCAAAACTTGATAAATGAATTTTTTTTTTTTTGAAATTTGTAAATAGATAATCTTTGATGTATTTAATTTAGGGTTAATTATGATTAAATAAGTATGCTAAAACACAATTTTTGCAGGTTTGAGAATTGATAAATTTTTCTTAAATGGTGGTTAATTTGATCTGTTATGATGTAGATGAGGGAATGAAATATGTTTATAAGTCAATTGTATTTATCTTTTTGTGTTTTATGTTAGTGGTTTTCTTGTTTTATTTTAAGTTTTTTGTTCATATCTTTTTCCATTAGCTTAGTATGTTTTGCTTGGGGACAAGTAAAATGCTAAGTGTAGGAGAATTTGATAGTTTTTTATTTTTAGACTTTTTAGGACTAGTTTTATTATTAATTAAGTCTAATTTGAAAAAAAAATATCAGATGATGTCTCAGTTTTGGCTTGTATTTAGTGATTTTATAGAAAATCCTGAAAATTAGACGTGATTGATGAATTATGGAATTTTTTGGGTGAAATTGTACAGTTTCAGAAATTCAGGAACCAAACAAAATTTTGATAGTTCATGAATCAGTTCTAACATTTTTCAAACAGAATTTTAATTCAAATTGAGAAATGATCCATGTATTTTTTGGGAAGTTTCACCGTGACTTATCCTAAATTGAAGAGAGAGAATTTGTTGCTAATTGGTGAAGGCTGATGTTTTTTGTATTTTGAGGGAGACTAAGAGGCATATAAATAGGAGGAAAAACCTAAAAAAAAAAAATTATTTATTTTATTTTCTAGAGAGAAGTTTTTGTTTGTTTTTATTTTTCTGGAGAAGAAACTGTCAATAACAGGAGAATTAGTGGTCATCTATCAAGTTTGAAGAAAATTAGAGACTACATGGGTTTTATCATGAAAATTTTTCTTTTTTTTTTTTTATGTTGATGTTGGCTAGTAATACCATTATAAACTAAATTAGTTAGACACTTGGGTATGATTAACCCTAAGATGAGTTTTGAATTATCTTTTCTTTAGATAATACAATCTTTTCATTATTTTATGGAATTCAATTGTATTTGCTTTTTATCTCCTTGAATTGATATGTTTGGAATATTGATTCTAGTTTTACAATTCTTTAAACTTAGATTGAAAAATCAAGTTATTGAATAGATTTAGCACAATTGAAAGAAGTTGCATGTACCCCTAGAGATAAGATAACATAAATCCTTTAGATTAGGGTCAAACCTAATAGTGAAATTTAAGGAACTATAATGTAATTTTAGGGGGTTTTAATTAGGAAGAGATTTCAATTAATCAACCTAGAATTAGATTTTAATTATCTTGAGATGGATTTTAATATATTAAATGTATTACACGGTTCCATAAATATGAATTAGATTGCATTGTTGGAAAATTAATTTTTTAATAAGTCTTAGAGAGATTCAATACTTGAGTGTCATTTGTCATACTGGTCACTTTTTTTTCACTAGTTCATATTTTCATTATTCTAGTTTGTCGAATTAATTTATTTTAGTTTTTAATTAGTTAATTAATTTACTTAAATTTACCAGTTAAATAATCAATAAAAAGTTAATATTAGTACTTTTAGTCCTTAAGAGATTGACACTCGATACTCCTACGCTATACTATACTCGGTAGGTGTACTTGCCTACTCGATCTATAAGCGTTAGCCTCAGACTGTATCAAAATTGTTCACTTGCATGACTACTTTGTTAAATTTAGCTAGGATGTTGTATAATGATTCTTCCTCCTCTCAAACTACCTCATGCAAGTTTGAAGAAATTTTCGCATATGGAATGACTGATACGAACTGAGCTGCAAAATATTGTGAGAGCTAAGTGAAACTGCAAATGGAGAGGGCTCTTTTCGTATAAGTGCTTGCTCAATCCTTTTCAATGTTACTATGAAGTTTGCGTATGTAGCAGCAAACCACAGTTTGGGGATCAGGTTTGGGGTGCTGATGAAGCTGGTTGCTAGATTTCCCAATGCTCGTGGGGAGACGGTGTTTGGGAGGTTTGCTGGGGTTTGTTATCCAGGATGTTAGACTGAATGTGAGTTTGTGGAGTTTGTTATCCTCGATTTTAGATTGGGTAAGTTTGTGTGGTTTTTGGATCATTAAGAGAAGTTATGGCTGAAGGTTTGAAAGGTATGCTATAATAAGTTTACGCTCACCGCACCAATGATATTGTAAGCCTTACTGCAGCGATTGATTTGGGTTAAACGGATGTAGTTGGCTCGTGTTGTCTAGCTAAATTCTTGTAAGACAATAAAGTTGGAGAGGTATCTGGCGAATTGCCGAAAGCCCACTTTGATGCTAAAGTCAATAATATACTAAAGAGAGAGAGTATATGTGTGTATGTCATATGTGAGAGATACTTGGTAGTACTTCTTATATAGTGCTTAGGATACTTGTCTCATAATTGGATTAAAACTCAAACTCTTTCTGTTTAATAATTTTTCTTAATGAGGATTATCTTTCTTGACAAGGAATAACCTCTTGATAAGAGATAATCTTCTTATTTGTGATGAGTCGTGGGCCAATCATACATGAAAGGATTGAGTTACTTTGACTTGCAGTTTTGTAGGCTTTTAGCTCGGATCGAGCTATACTGGCTAGTGATAGTAATGAAGGTCTAACTGGACTCCATGTATCGTTAGGCTAAGTATATATTTACTTGAGTATTATCAATATTCGCGGCTACAAATTGGTAATGTGATAATTGCGTAGTTTGTTTTAACTAAAATCAATATTGGCTTCTGCAAATTGGTAATGTGATAGTTGCGTAGTTTGTTTTAACTAAAATCAATATTGGCCGCTGCAAATTGGTAATGTGATAGTTGCGTAGTTTGTTTTAACTAAAATCAATATTGGCTGCTGCAAATTGGTAATGTGATAGTTGCGTAGTTTGTTTTAACTAAAATCAATATTGGCTGCTGCAAATTGGTAATGTGATAGTTGCGTAGTCTGTTTGTTTCCATCATTTCAAATTACAAATACTTTTTAATTCTTCAATATGAGAATCATTTCATACATTTCAATGGAACTGGAATTTGAAGGGTTTTACTTTGGTACATAGATGTATCGATGCGTATGTGATGTTATTGTTGATAGGTAATGAGGCAGTCCGTTAATGCACAAGTAAAAAAAATTAACAAAAAGAAATCAAAATGTTTGGCAGTGCAATATACTCGGCATGCATATAGTGGGCAAGGATGGGATATTGGACACAAATGCACCAAGTGTCCCCAACCTTATTTTAATAAAGGGTCTGAGGTTCCTAAACTTAGGGTGTTTAATAATAGTAAATGAGGTTTATGCTTTCATCAAGAAAATTGAGTATTGTTATGAATCTTAAGAGAACCACATTTCAAAAGGTCGCCATTGAACCATTGAAATGGGACAATTCAAATTCATATAAACTCTATATGAAATCTTATATTTTTAACATGAAATTCATCAAGTTTCATGCTTTGACCAATAGAATCCTAAGAAATTCTTTATTTTCATTGTTAAAATATGCAACACTTAACTTTTAATTTTATTAAACACAATTTCAATGATATTTTCTTTTAAAATCTTTTTATTCTTTACCTGAGCCTTAATATAAGCATTTCATATATCTAATTAGTTTTTAAAATTATTTTGTAGATTAAATTTGAATCACTGTGTTGATTCAATTTAATATTTCAATTTTCATAAATTTCATTAAATTACTAAATTAAAATCAAATAGTACTTAAATTAAATTTTAAAACATATAATAAGTATTTCAACTTTTAATTTTATCAATATACTACTTATAGCATCTTTTTTCAATGTCAAATAATTAAAAACTTAAAAATTATATGTTAATTATAAATTTATTAATTATTTAATGCTTTTATTTCTTAAATCTATTAATCATATCATTTTATATTATAATATAAAAATGATGCCTGCTCAAAAGAAAATATAAAGATGAGTTTTATTAAAATTAAAATTACATTAAATAAAAAATAAATAATATTAAGATAGAGGAGTTTTGGATGAGGTGGGAACTAACTCATTTTCACTAAAGCCCATGAAGTGTACCAAATCCAAGTGAAAACACATTTCACATTAGCGTGCCTTAAAACGCAATATAATAATATCGTAATTAATAATTTATTATTAAATTAAATAAAAATTATTATTCACTATTTAATGAGTAAGTCACAACTAACAAAATAAAAAAAAAGTTGCATTGGATTAGTATATTATTTTTTAACATTATTGAACGACATTATTAAATTCATCACCGTAAAATTTATCCAATTTCTTTTCACATTTATCACTACATCACTGTTTAAATAGTTTGTCGATGAAAACTATTGTATCATTTACATTATTATATTATAATGTTGTAATTAATAATTTATTATTAAATTTAATAAAATTATTATTCACTATTAGATTAGATAATATTAATATCATTGAATTAAATAAAAACTATTATTTATCATTAGATTAAATAACATTATTTTACAGCATTAGAATTCACCTAATTTGTCACTATCTCAAGCATTTTTCGTTCTGTTATTGGCTCCGTTTCTTTCAAACCAACTTGCAGATTAGTCCAACGAGGCAATTATATGCCATAAAAAAGTTGAATTTTTTGTTCTGGCACTGTAGAGTTTCCCTCGAGAAAGAATCACGGCCTCTGCTTCTATTATAATACACATATATGTTTTCTTACATTTTCTATTGCCAAACTTCATGTTTCTAATCATTACAACGAACAACTAAGTTACTAAAATTCCAATAACATCTTAAATTTTAATCTTTTTTATTAGCTTAACAAAATCTGTATATATGCATTACCAAACTGTAAAATACTCGAATGGTAGATTCCAAATATGTGCAGGAGAATATGCACTGTTTTCTAATATACCTGATTTATTGGAAATTATTCTGAAAGATATTTATCACCAATTGTTACACTTGTACAGGTATAGCTCGCAAGTGCTGAGCCTTCTCTACGGTAAGGCCAAACTTATCTTCCATGTCATGGCTCTCTGGTGTAACCCCATCTTCAAGCTTCCAACCAAAACAATTAAGAAGTGACCCCAACATCAAGTGCAACATTCTTGTGGCCATTAACAATCCAGGGCAAATCCTTCGTCCTGCACCAAATGGAATAAGCTCAAAATCATGACCTCAAGCATCAATGTCTGAACCTAAAAATCTCTCTGGCATAAAAGACTCTGGGTCATCCCATTGGCTTGGACCTCTACTTATGGCCCACACATAGACCAGCACTTGAGCGCCTTTTGGGACTAGGAAGCCATGTAAAAATTTATTCAGGATCTAGTACATGAATTTAGAACACCACTTAAGATTAAGCAGAAGCAAAATTGAGAACCTGTTTGCGCAGTAGATCTGAAAGCGAAAACAAATTGCATACTTTTTTACACGATGAATCCCAAATCGTTCTGCACCATTATTCCGATCACTGAAAATAGAACACTCGGATAATAGGTCAGAAGAGTTGAAAAAAGGGATCTAAGCCTTCCTCTCCTTGACCTTCTCACAAGACGGTTACGATGGGTATAGCAACTAGGGTTGTCAATCATTATGAAGGTAAGAGAGGGGACCTAGCCTATTTATAATAAATTTTAACAGGCCCACCCATCACAGGTCCATGTTAAAATAGGTTTACACTAACCGTCTTCCATATCGGCCCACAAAAGGTGTCACAAGCCCATAACTCAATTGATCACATTTTAATTGGGCTTACCCCAAATCAATAAACTATATTATTCAGTCTATTTTATAAATAATTAAATAAACTCATAGTTAATATTAGCCCACATAAAAAATTCCAACAAGCCACGCATCTCTACATCTACTTCTGCTTTACGTGGGATTAAAAAGGGAGTTGGTGGATCCAATCTCAAAGTCTCCTTGATAATTGCTTGCAAGTAAGGCAACCCATGAATGTCTGATTCCTCTACCAATTATCCCCTGCCAATAATCTGCTCAAGCACCATTCGAGCTTTTGATAAAATCTTGGGGTTATGGAGTAGCTCCGTCATTGCTCATTCCAATGCGTTTGACGTTGTATCAGTCCTAGCAACAAAAATGATCCTGTGACATAAAAGGGGAAGGATAATTTCATAGCTATTGATTGAATATATAGATTATTCTTGCCTATATTGGATCAATAGTCACATGGGTGGATTCCAAGTGTATAATAGTTACACCTTACGTGATTATTGGTGTGCACACACTTAGTGTAGAATATAAAACTAGGGAACAAAATATATAATTTTTCGATGTCAAGTTATAGTATTCAATTAACCAAGAACAAATGTTTGACGCATTTTCGATCTATGTCCTCATTCTTGTCAACTTTGAGGTCAAGCAGAGTATCAAACAAGTTGTTGGTCGCGATATAGCCAAGTGTTTTTCTTGACAACAACTGTTCATTGATTATCTGATCAAATAGGTCAAGTAATTTCCCCATATGAATCGTCATGCGACGCCCTATACCTTATGGATCATTCATTTTGAGCACAGGGAAATAATCAGCCAAGTTTGATTTTCCTACCTCGTGCAACATGCCTCTAACATACTCTTTAAGCTCCCGCACAGTATCTGAACTAGAATCAGTCAAATCAAGCGAAAAAACTGTAGTTGACAGGTTATTAAGCATGATCTTGATGTTGAAATTTTTACATGGGTTAATATTAATTATGGGTTTATTTTAATTATTTATAAAACGGACTGCATAATATAGTTTATTAATTGGGGCTAAACCCAATTAAAATGTGATCAATTGAGTTATGGGCTTGTAACACTTTTTGTAGGCCGATATAAAAGACGGTCATTGTAGGCCTATTTTAACATGGACTTGTGATGGGTAGGCCTACTAAACTTTATTATAAATAGGCTAGGTCCCCTCTCCTGCCTTCATAATGAAACCCTAGTTGCTACTCCTATTGTAGTTGTCTTTGAGAAGGTCAATGAGAGGAAGACCTAACTTTCTTTTTCAACCCTTCTGTATATTATTCTAGTGTTTAATTTTAGCAGTTGTAATCATGACTCAAAACAATTTGGGATCCAATGAGCAAACATGTATGCAATTTGTTTCCATTTAATTGTTAAATTGGTGTTCTAAATTCATGTACTAGATCCTGAATTAAATTATTACATATGTTATTAGAGCATAGATTGTGCATGATTTAGAACCCTAAATATTTTGTATTGTTAACAAAAAAAAAATTTGGCTGAAGCTAGGGCATCCCACCATGGTTGATTGACCCATTGATATATTAAATTTGCCTCCTTTCCAATGGTTCGAACGGTTGGTGAGACGAACAAAGTGTCATAAGTCGCGGGTTCAAACCCGCGTTCCCATTTCTGGCAAAAATAAAATTTCCTTTTTTTTTTCTTTTTTTTCTCCTTCCCTCTCTTTTGTCAATGACCCAGACAGAAACAAAACCCTTTTGGTTCCAAACCTAAATCGCAAACAAACAGCAACCGATCGGCGATGCAATCAAAGCTGCCTTTTCTCCACCGTCGAAAGTGGAGGGGAAGAAGAGCGGTGGTGGAAAGATGACTGATGAGTTTACCGAGAAAAGGGTGAACGGACAGGTGTGCCAGGTGATTGGTACGATGGTGGATGTGAAATTCGAGGAGGGATTGCCTCCGATATTCACAACATTGGAGGTGATAGATCATTCAATCTGATTGGTGTTGGAGGTGGCTCAGCACCTGGGTGAGAATATGGTTAGGACTATTGCTATGGATGGGACTAAAGGTTTGGTCAGAGGCCAACGTGTCTTCAATACTGGCTTCCCTATCATAGAGCTTGTGGGTAGGGCTACCCTTGATCGTATCATAAATATGATTAGTTTTGTGTTGTTTGAATTGGTTTGTTGATGATGTTGTTGGTTGTTGCACAATCCGATGAAGATCGGCGTCCTTGCCAGTGGGGATTAAAATTCTGTAACAAATCTGTGATTCTGTGAAACAAAAAAAAAAGGAAGGGGAAGGATGAGTGTCGTGGGTCTTGAACCCACAACCGCGGAGCTCCTAGCCTTCAGCTTTGCCAACTGAGCTGGGTGATTTACCTATCAATTTCTTATGCGGGCAAATATTTAGATAATCACCTTATATTCATGTACATCATGATATATTTTTATTTCAATAATTATAAATATATATGTATATATTTAGGTGTTTTATATATATATATATATATATATATATATATATATATATATATATATATAGAGGTTAATTGTCAGTTTATTATTTAGTGATATTAATTTTATGAATAAATAAATAATAAATATTTGTTTTGCACATATATGAGATAATAATTATGTGTTTAAAATTAAAGTATATTGTGTTTGATACCTTGTATATTTTTGGAATATATATTTGTGTTTAGTATGTATTTTAATTGGGTTATTATAAATCTCTAATTAAAAATAATTTTATAGGTTGATGTGGGTGTTACCGTCAAAGTAGGACATCCATTGAAAATCGTACAGTTTTTTTTTAATATATATTCCAAAAATAATTTTGTGAGTTGATGTGGGTGTTACCGCCAAAGTAGGACATCCGTTGAAAATCGTAGAGTTATTTTTTAATTTTTGCGAAGAGATAATTCCAAATCAATTTATATAATGACCTACCCAAATTGGGTTATTAGATGCATTGATTTTGGGAGTGGTTGTTGGAATGAAGAGATAATTTCAAATTAATGTATATAATAATCTGCCCAAATGGGGTTATTAGATGCATTAATTTGGGGAGAACTTGTTGAAATAAAGCTATTTGTGTTTAGAGGTGCATTAGTCTAGAGAGTCTGTCTACCTAAAGGGGATAGATTTCTTGAAATTAGTGTGATCTCAATTGTGTGTTTCATAACTAAAAATTCTATTGCATGTGCATGTTATGCCCAAAGGAGAATATTTAGTGATGCCAAAATTTTCTAGATTGTGTAAATCATAAATTTGATTTTTGTATATAGCCCAATTCTAATATATGCTTTTGTTTTGTCACAAACAGTCTCCTTTAGTCTCAACAACAGTACTGCGACTGTTGAACTTTTGACTAGCACCAACTTTAAGAGGTGGAAAAACGACATCCTGTTTGTCTTGGGAATGGGTGAGATTGATTATGCCCTTTATGAAGATGAGCCTGTTAAACCCACCCGTGAGAGTAATGTTGATGAAAAAGAACTACATGCCAAATGGGAGAGATCAAATTGTCTCAGTCTTATGGCCATGAGGAAAACTATTCCTGAATACCTTAAGAGTAGTTTGTCCACTGATATTACTGCCAAAGTTTTTCTTGCTGCTGTAGAAGATAGATACTTTGTATCCTATAAGGCTGAGGCTGGGACCCTAATGAGTCAGTTAACCAGTATGAGATACAACCAGAGTGGGAATGTGAGGGATTACATTCTGAATATGGTTCACCTCCAAACCAAACTTAAGGGTCTTAAGCTTGAGATTTCTAATGAATTTATTGTTTACCAAGTTTTAAACACTCTGCCTCTTGAATTCAACCAAATTAAGGCTGCCTATAACACCCAAAACACTACCTAGATCATTAATGACCTTATAACCAAATGTGATGCTAAAGACAAGAAATTCAAGAAAAAAAGGGTGAGGTTGTCATGCTATTAATACAACCTAGGACTGATCCTAAAAATGATAAATATAAGTTTAAATCTAATTATTATGCTCCTAAAAGAAATTAGAATTTTAAATGACCTGATAAGAATCAGACCAAGAAAGGGGGAGATTCTGGGAGTGTCCACAAAAGTAAGGTAAAATGTTTCCTTTGTCATAAAGGTCATATGAGAAAAAATTGTCATCAATTCACAACATGGCTAAAGAAGAAAAATGAAGGTATTCCTTTGGCTTATGTTTGCTTTGAATCTTATATGGTTGATGTATCACTAAATTTTTGGTGGCTTGATAGTGGTGCAACTGTTCATGTTGTTATTACCTTGCAAGGGTTCATAAGCAAACAAAAGTCAAGTGAAAGGGAGTCCAAGCTTAGAGTTGAAAACAATTTGGAGATAAATGTTGAGCAAGTAGGAGTAGTTAGGTTAATCTTGGAATCTGGATTTTGTTTAGTTTTGAAGAACACTTTTTATGTTCCATCTTTTAGGAGAAATTTCATTCCTATTTTTGTTTTGGACAAGATTGGATATCATTTTACTATTGGCAATGAAAGAGCTAATATGTTTTTAGATTCCAAATTGATTGGTGAATGTGTTTTGTTCAATAATTTATATAGATTATGTTTGGATGCTGCGAGAGATTGTGAAGTGAATGTTGTGACCAAATGATCCTTAATTAAAGAAAAATTTTTTTCATTGTGGCATAAACGTTTAGGTCATATATCTAAAGAAAGAATTGGAAGATTAGTAAAGATGAGATTCTTCCTTCTCTTGATTTTGAAGATCTAGATGTTTGTGTGGATTGTATAAGGGGTAAATTGACTAAGAATAAAAAAAAGGTGCTAATAGAAGTTTAGATCTTCTAGAGATTATCCATACTGATATTAGTGGTCTTTATTCACCTACTATTTATGGTAATAAATATTTTATTACCTTCATTGATAATTTTCCCTGTTATGGCTATTTATACTTGATAAAGCAGAGATTTGATGCCATTGAGATGTTCAAATTTTTGAAAACTGAGGTTGAGAAACAATTGGAAAAAGTCATTAAAATTGTGAAGTCTGATCGAGGGGGAGAATATTATGGCAAATATGATGAGACTGGTCAACATATGAGAGAGTTTACCAAATATTTGCAAGAATGTGGAATAGTTGCTCAATATACCATGTGTGGTAGTCCCAAACAAAATTGTATCACTAAAAGGCGCAATCATATTTTGAAAGATATGATGAGGAGCATGATGAGTAGGTATAACTTACCTGAATTCTTATGAGAAACTGCCCTTTATATTATGAAATGTATCCCTAGCAAATATGTACCTAAAACACCTTTTGAGTTGTGGACTGGTAGACGACCTAGTTTGACCCATTTTCGTGTTTGGGGTTGTCCTGTTGAGGTTAGAATATATAATCAAAATGATAAAAAGACTGACCCTAGAACTATCTGTTATTACATTATTGGGTACCCAGCCCATTCTAAAGGATACAAGTTCTATTGTCCTATACGTAGCACAAGGATTGTAGAGTCTATGACTGTGAAGTTTTTTGAAATGGATGTTGTTGATCTAGACATTTCTCAACAACCTATTCATAGTGTACAAAATAAAATTGCAACCATTCCTTTACCATTATCACATGAAAGGATTATAAGGGCTCCTATTTAAGTAGGTGATGAGGGTGTAATTAATCTTCCTCCTGTTGTTGATAATCCTCCAAAGCCTATTATAACTGAACCATTACTTGTTAGAAGGTCCGTTAGGGCGAAAAGATCAATAATTCTAGATGATTATAAGGTTTATCTTGGTGAAGGTGATTATAATATAGGTCATGTTATTGATCTTGTATCGTATGATGAGGCTGTTAATAGTGTTTGTTTTGATTTCTGGATTGATGCTATGAAAGATGAGATGACATCAATGAGTCATAATAGAGTTTTGGAACTAGTGAAACTTCCTTCTAATAATAAACCCATAGGTTGCAAATGAGTATTTAAGACCAAGAAGGATTCTAAAGGAAAGGTTGAGAAGTTTAAAGCCAGATTGGTTGCTAAGTGGTTTACACAGCGTGAAGGTGTTGACTATAATGAGAATTTTTTCCCTGTTTCCTTTAAAGATTCCTTTAGAATAATTATAGCTTTGGTTGCTCATTTTGATTTAGAGTTGCAACAAATGGATGTCAAACAACATTTTTGAATGGTGATTTAAGTGAGAAAATTTATATGGTACAACCCGAGGGTTTTAAAGAAAATGATAAAGAACACTTAGTTTGTAAGCTGAAGAAATCTATTTATGGTCTCAAACAAGGTTCACGTCAATGGTATCTCAAATTTGATGAGTTAGTTACTTTACTTGGTTTCATAAAGAACAAGATTGATCAGTGCATTTACCATAAGATCAGTGGGAGTAAATTTATATTTCTTGTTCTCTATGTTGATGATATTTTGTTGGTTAGTAATGACATAGGGATGATTTGTGAAACTAAACAGTTAGTCTCCAGGACTTTTGATATGAAAGATCTTAGAGAGGCATCTTTTGTCTTGGGTATTGAGATTCGTCATGATCGATCCCATCATTTATTAGGTCTTTTTCAAAGGGCTTACATTAATCATGTGCTCAATAGATTCAATATGGAATGTTGCAAAGGTGGTGATACTCCTGTGGTGAAAGGAGATAAATTCAGTAAGGAGCAGTGCCTTAAAAGTGATATAGAGAAATAAAACATGAATAATATTCCTTATACAAGTGTGGTTGACAGCTTGATGTACGCCCATGTATGTACAAGACTAGATATTGCATACATTGTTAGTGTTCTTGGTCGATATCTTTCTAATCTTGGGTGGGATCATTGGGTAGCTGCTAAGAAGGTAATGAGATATCTATAAAAGACAAAGGATTATATGTTGGTTTATAGACGTGTGGATGATCTTAAAGTAGTGGGGTATTCAGACTCTGATTTTGCAGGCTGTCAAGATGATATGAAGTCCACTTCGGGTTATGTTTTTATGCTTGTTGGTGGTGCTGTTTCGTGGAAAAGTGTTAAACAAACGCTTACAGTTTCTTCTACTATGTAAGCTGAGTTTTGTTGCATGTTATGGTGTTAGTACACAAGCTATATGATTAAAGAATTTTATTTCTGGTTTGCTTGTGGTTGATTCTATTGCTAAACCACTTCGAATCTATTGTGATAATAATGTTGTTATGTTCTTCTCTAAGAACAATAAAAGTTTAAGTGGTTCTAAGTATATGGAGATTAAATATCTTGCAGTCAGAAACTTAGTAAAGAAAAGTGACATTGAGATTCAGTACGTTAGTACTGATATAATATTAACTGATCTTCTAACCAAAGGACTCAGACCCACAGTTTTCAAGAAATATGTTTGTGATATGGGTGTTGTGGAGTCTTTTTATGTGTTTGGTTAGTAGGAGTTTTGTGCTTGTAATTAAACGTCTAAGTTAAATAATTTTGCTACATTACTTATTCATATGAGTTGAGTATTTGTGGTTGTTTGTTATACGCATGTGCACATTATATATATATATATATATATATATATATATATATATATATATATATATATATATATAAAATTTGATAGTTGTGATAAATA
>CATIWR010316665.1:0-51480 GCA_949677035.1 Omphalea diandra | reverse complement strand
ACGTTGATCTCATGGTCATGATTCTATTGAAAATTTGAGGTGAGACAGCAGCAAACAAAGAAGCTCTTGCCTTGGATTTTCTTGTTTTCCTCTCTTTATGATTTCTGATCTGAGCCATCGTAGGATTGTTTGGCAAATTTGACACTTCATAGTCTTCCTCTACAGCTTCCTAGAGATCATTTGCCTCTAGATGTGCCTCCATTTTGGCTGCCCAATAATGGTAATTTTCACCACTAAACACAGGTGGTGCTAGTGTTGTAAATGGTGTTTCAGAATCCATAATAAACTTAAAAAGGTATTTAGGTGGGTTTCACTCAACTCACTCACAAGTCCCTCTAAGAAGACAGCTCTGATACCAATTGTTGGTTTTTTTAAACGTATGAGACAAAAAACAAGAGAATAGAATAAGTCTTTTTGAGATAGAATAAGTCTTTTTGAGATAGAATACTGAATTGATTTTATTAAATGAAGTGTGTGCTTAAATAGATAAAGTTGAAACAGAAAATGAGAAATAATAGAACTAATTGGCTAAACTTTAGCCACTAACATAACAGCTAGAAAACCAAATCAACTCCTAAAATCATTAGCTAAAATCCTGGACACTATTAGCAATATCTTTGACATATTCAACAGCAGTTTCTAAGGCAAATCTTTACACCTATTAGTTTTGGATCCATGGAATTGATTTGCCATCCTTTTATCACTGCATTTTCAGTTCTCCATTTTCTGAAGGAAGGATTTGTCTCCAGTGGCTGTGGATAATCTCCATTTATGTATCCCAACTTGTCTTTTCCAAAGATATACATCTCTACAACTTGGGACTAGAGTTCGTAGTTTGTATCATCCAATTTGATGCAAATTAGTATAGTAACATGTTCATGAATTGCTGGAGTTGGTGTATGACTCAACATTTGTGATATTTTAGATGTTTAAGTCCTCAAACATAAAAGGATCTACTTGGAAACTTCATGTTGAAGGAGTAGGACTCCCATTTTTTTTTCTCTCTTTTTCTTTCTTTTTATTATCCCACAAAAAGAATCATACAGGTCCCAGAGTCTATCGCTTTGATACCATGTTGTAAATGGTATTCTATTTTCATTGATTATTTTTTTTTTAATATAAGTTTCTATTCTTATAGTACATGCATGGTTGCTAACTATGGAAAGAAAGAACTAACTACACACGTATAGGCTAGGATAGTGGTGATACAAAATTTCTAGGAGTGATTGATTGTAATCAATAATTAATTCTAATTTCATGATTCTAGTAATCAATCCCAAGTGACAGCTCAAGCCAACATTATTTATTTTCCTTAATTATTTGGATTTTATGTATTACAAATAATCAAGAGAGTCATATGCAAGTAGCATTTTATTTATTATTTTTCTTTGATATCTCTAGCTCTAAATCCATGTTAATAAATTTCGTTATGAGAAGTAATTTTTTAAACTAGATCAATCAGTAAACTGATCAATTGATAAATTTTTGAATCAATTAATTTGATTGATTTAATTTAATTGATTTAATAATAAATAAAATTTTAAAAAATATCATTAGAATAGCTCTAAAAATAAAAATAATATTAACAATAGACATATTTATACTAATTAAAATAAATTTAAAACTAAATCGATTAATTTGATTTTATTTTCAAAACACTATTGGCTATGAGTACTTTCTATTACCTTATAAAATATCGTTTCTTATGTTCAAGTTAGTCACTATTTCACAAATTTTGACTTAAATTCTCCAAACGCGTTTCTAGTATTAAAATTTTTTTACGATTTTGGCTAATTAGTTTGGAACCAAAGATAGGCTTAGAGACTTAGCTTTGTTATTGAAAAGGAGATTTATTCCCTTTGAAGGAACTTGCTATGCACTGTGACAATGCCAAGTAAATAATTAAGTGAGTGAAGCATATAGAATGAAACAAAACAGTAAAATGACAGTTCAGCCAATTCTAGTTACATGCACTTGTTAATGTGGCAAAAAGGAATCAATTGCTCATTATATATGGCAATAAATTACTCTATGTAGCACAGGGACAGATGTTTGAGGTAAAAAATTCATGGGTATCAATGTGAAACTTTAGGTATATGCATAACAAAGTTTTGGGATCGAGCCCTCCCCCTTCCACTTAAAGTGGGCTGGACTGAGTTTGCATTAGATTTCTTTCGACCCGACCGTAACCCAACTTGAAAATTGGGGAACCCATTTTGATGCACTTATGACATGTTTTTAATTTATTTTAATGGAATTATATATTGTTCATCGCATATTTTACTCTTTTTCATCTAACTTTTAATAACTATTCATATACGTATTATTCGATTGATTTAAATTTATTTAATCTTTATATATTTTGATAATAAGTTTATTTATATTGTTTTAAATTTAATAGCCATATTAAGATATCTTACTCTATAATAGGACAACGAGTCTTGTATGGTAAAAAAAAACCATTATCATTGCTCACTTTATTTTCCACAAAAAGCCTCTAAACTTTGCTACCATATAAAATATCTTAGGATAGTTTTTTTTTTTTTTAATCAATATGCTAATCAATTATAAAAAAAAAAAATTTATAACTTCTTAAAAATCTCCTTCAAAGTCGTACAATGAAAACAACATAATAAAATAGAGAAAGAGTATGTTTGGTGCATAAAAATAGAAATAGAAATAGCAAACACATTAGCCACATTGACAGTGCCAAAAGTCGTGATCTATATGTAAAATTAGTCGATATTTTATTTTTAAATTTTTTAGAGTTTTGAAGTGAAATTTAATGGTATTATTATTTATTATATTTATTAAATAATATTAAAATAAAATTTTAATGTCAACAATATATTTAGTATAGCAAAAATTTAGCATATTGTTTATTATTTAAAATATCATATTTAATTTTTTAATATTTATTTATTATTTCTCTCCATAGTAGTTGTTACCAGGTTAGTATTAAATTGTAGAGTTTTTACTGTTTTTTATATTATTTTATTAATATATAAATATTTTATATTTATAAAAATATATAAAATTAAATTTTATGTTACAAACTTTTATTATATATAATAAATATATAATCATGTAATTTGAAATTGAATTAAAATATACATAGAATTAAATTTTTTGTTATGAATTTTTATTAAAGTATAGTAAATAAATAATCATAATTTGTAATTGAATTAAAATAAGTACATAAAAATAAAAAAAATAAAATTTAATATTACATTATTATTCATGATAGTGACCTGATTAATATTCATTAATAGTGACCCGATTAATATTCATTAACATATTATTTAATGTAAGATTTAAATACTAAAAATGAATGAATCAAAATAATGATAATAGATGGGTTGAATAGTAGATGGCAGTTCTTGGACCATGCACATTTGCAGCTGAATCCAATACTCAGGTAGAATTGCTTTCACCAGGGTAATTATAGCAGTATTTTCCTCTACAAACACCCTGTCAAAAAAAAAAGTGCTCAATACAGAAAACTTGCTGCTACAATGCCAAATTGTATATTATTTAATACAGTAAACCCAAATTTATAAATTTTGATTTCTGTGTATATCACCATTTATTTGGCAAATTTACTATTTATAATATTATAAAAAATTCAGAATAGTAACTTTTTTCAACCCTAGTTTTATAGATTTTTTCAAAAAACTCTCCTTAATACTACAGTTCTTTGCTTTCTAAAAAAATTTACTCTTTTCAAAACTGTAATATCACTTATTAAGAAAAAATACTTTGTTTACACTCACATATCAGAGTAAAATTTAGGAATCACATAAATAAAGTAAGGAAATTAAATACCTACAGCAAAAATAGAATAACATAAGATTTTTTTACATGATTTGGTCCCTCATATCTCAGTATAAATATAATTTTTACACGGAAAAAATGATAAACCCTTTTACAAGTGTAATTTTTTAAGGGCAATATTACAAACCTTCACAAAGTTGAACTCTCATAGCTCTTATACGGAGCCTCTTACTGTCCTGTGAATGAAATGAGATGAGTTTCTCTTGCAATAATTATTTATAGCCACATCTCATTGAGATAAATATAATCCCTTACTGCAAACTAAGAAAATTATTTTTCGGTCTATTGACTGCTTCAAATTTGACAATTGGCATTTTTTTTTTGGGTCAAAGTTTATAAGTCCCACATGTTGGAGACTCGTACCCAACAAATACCCCCTCTATGAAGATTTTCTATTTCTTAGTTTCAATCGACATAATTATATATTTTCTGAAAAAAAAACTATATAATCTATAATCAATAGCTAGCTATTGTTTGTTTCTCATTTTCTTATTGTCTTTCTCTTCATTTTACATCTTGCATTTTAAATTTTTAAAATAATTTTATTAATAGTAATTTTTCCTTTCAATATTTAAAAAAAGTTTTGTTCATACGTATTGGTATTGATGAAAAAGTTGTCAAATTATTGATAAGGTAATAATAATAGGCCAAATTTTTTATTTTATGCATTCATCCAATAATATAGTAATATATAAAATAATCATTTATGACAAGTTAATGAATTTATTATTATATTTATTTTTAAAATGAAAAGACACTCATATTCTCATTTAACACAATTTTTATTTTATTAATTGGGTATATATAATAAATGTAGGTATATTCTCTCAATATTATAAGCAATACTTTTAAAACTAAACCTGACAGTTAAATAATTTTTTAGTTCAATTCAATTGATTCAATTAATTAAATTTAATAAAATGTTACTTTAAAGATTAAAAATATATAAATAAAGATTAGAGAATATTTTAAAATCATTAAAAAAATATAAATATGATAAAATAATAAAATATTTAATATCTAAACTTAGAGTAATTTTTAAATTTTCTGAACTTTTATAAAATGACAATAGTTTTAGGTTTGATGGATTTGATCTGATTCATCGATTTTAATTGATTAATTTTTTATTCTTAATTGAATTAAATCACTAATCAATTTTCAATTTTATCAATTTAGCTAGTTAATCTTTAATTTAATTAATTCAATTTGATTCTAAAAAAAAAAAAAACCGATTATAAGATTTGTTAACTAAGATAAGTGATTAGAAAAGAAAGTCCATCCTTAAAACAATTAATAGTCAAAATAACTTTTTAGCTAATAGTAGAGATTTAGAATCGCCAATAATATTGATACAAATTAATTATATTAAATAATTGGAACTAATATTACTTTTATGAGGATGGATTAAGCCCAATCACATATAAGGTCCAATTCGATCTCATAAGCCTCAATCGGACAATCATAGCAGGGCCAATTCGACAAGGTGATGGGCTCACAACTCATAGGTTAGCATTAGTTCAACCCATATCTCACTCCTAATCAGGAAAGGATAGATCTCACTAGCATGTTAACTCTTATCAAGAGAAAGCACTCTCAATTAGAGAAGAGTCTTAGTCCTACTCTAATAAAGACACAGTACATCCCAACCACTATATAAAGATCACCAACAGGTATTTCTAATAGTTTATATTTTTTCACTTTACCTCTTCAATGAACTATCTATCTTAAACATTGGAGTGGGCTTATAATAATCGGTCAAATTTTTCCTGAATATTATTTGTCTTACATAAACCAAACCAAGATCACTAGAGCCAATTTATTCAACCTAAGAGACCTAGTCAAACCAGTGACCATGGTAAGTCTCACAATATCATTGGTGCGATGAGAGACACAAACATGAACACCTTTCAAACTATCAGCCATGACTTCTCTTAATGACCCAACCACCTCATAAACTAATAATTAATCCAACATCCTAGAAAACACAACCAAACCAAATCCTCCAAACATCACAACCCTAATAACTTAAGGGAACCAAGCCTTCAGCACCATGGGTACATAAATTCAAAACCTTCAAACTATTACCTAACTTATAGCCACCTACGTTGAGTTCACCACACTGCTAAAAAGAGTTAAACAAGCACTTTAGCATAATTAAGAACCCTCAATTGCATAGCAAGGCCTTCCTGCCAAGCAACCTAAGTTCTCGCTCACACCGCCTCGATAGATACAATTAGTAGAAGACCCAGCTCGAGACAAATGTAAGACTGGAGGCTCAAAGACATACAATGATGTGAGAAAGTCCTCGTATAAGCCTATGGAGAGTCGAGCCATACTTTCAGAGAGCATGTACCTAGATGATGAAGCCTTGTAAAAGAAAATCATGGAAACCATTAAATGGGCATAGAATAAAGAACACTTCATCCTTGACTACCATTTTTATGTCCACAACTCTCTTGCTCAAAAGATGAGGATTGAACCAATACTGCACAAGTTCAAGTTATTACCAATTGACAATTACAATGGGGCAATTGACCATCGAAGCCATATCTATAAGTTTAGGTCTAAATTCAAGCTCTACAACTGCTTAACACTTTGTTGTGCAAGATTTTCGTAACTACACTATAAGGAGTAGCTTAGGAGAACTATCAGGATCTGGCTCATGGCTCCATCCATAACTTCACAAAACTCTCTTAGTTGTTTATGACTCGATTTGTATCAACCATATCATAGGTAAACATCTCTTCAAAGTTGCATGAGGTTGTTAGAGAGGAAGGAGGATCACTAAAAGATTACTTAGCCAAGTTTAATAAGGTAGCCATGCAACTCAACAACCTTAACCACAAGATTGCAATGAACGTAATCATAAAAAACTATAAGAATTAAAGCTCTTCGATTTGCTTAGTATTGATCCTCTTAGAAATTTTTATAAGTTGATGGAAACAAGCAATAAGTTCATTAGCTTAGATGACAACTTACAAACTTATTCCTATAGTCCATACAAAAAGAACAAAGAAAAGGGATGAGGAGATAGTAAAGGTGACAAAGGTGGGGCCAAGTAGGGAAACTCATGCTTGAGCCCTAATTATTCAAATGGCAACTCAACTTAGTAGTATATGCCCCTTACAACAAATAAGAGTGAAGTTCTCCATTAGATTAAGTGAATGGGAAAAAGGATCCAAAATCCTCAGCTCGACCTCTGAAATAAAGACAAGTATTGTAGTTTTCATAAGAATAATAGATATGACACAGAAGAGTATAGGGATTTCAAGAATGAAATTGAAATAATGGTCTAGCAAGGAAAGCTCCATCAATTTAAGAAAAGGCTAGCTCTACAGAATGGTAGGCATGAGCCCCAATAGGAATAAGCACATAGGGATAAAAGGTCCAATAATAGGCAATACGTTACGGTCATTGCTATGATTGCTAGTAGGGTCGTATGAAGTGACAACTCAATTTCAAGAAAAGGATGGATCTAAGAAGTATACTCTATGAATAACAAGGAGAACCTAAAAGAGTTCATGTACTGTCCTATCACCTTTCCTCAATAAATGATAAGAAGTTATGCATCCCTCATGCAGATGCCCCAATCATCTAAGGCTAATTAAAGATTACCTAGTCAAGCTCATTCTTATGGATGATGACAGATCGATTAATACGATGACTACCAATGCATATAAAGCCTTCGGGTAAGACTTTAAAAAGCTACAACTAGTTTAAACTTTCCTAACTGGCCTAAAGGTTTAGGGTCCATTGAGCTAAATATAGAACTAAGGGATACAAACATCATAAAAAAATTTCGAAGTTATATGGATGGTTGTGGATATCTCTTTCGCCTATAAAGCTGAGATCATCTTGTATGACACTATCTCTTGCACCTTTATCCTATACCTAAAGATGAAGATCTCCAACGAATGAGGAGTAGTTATATCAAAAGGGATTAAAAGATGATGAAGATCTCCAACGAATGAAGAGTAGTTATGGTCAAAAGGGATTAAAAGATGGCTAGAAAAACCTACATGAATATTCTAAAAGAGGTAAATCACACAATCTTTTTAAAGCCATTATACTTCTCCCCAAACAATGTCCCCAAAGCAGTCAAACTTGTAAAGGATTTATAACTTCTACTTGTTAGTGAAGGTTAAGCCCTCAAAATTAGGACAGAGCTAACTAAACCAGTATTTCATTACTTAGAAAATTTTATACAAGGTTGATGGATAGGCCAATGGTTATGATTGTGCCTAAAACTATTTTCTTGCCTCATCTCTTCCCTTTTTATTCTTCATCCTCACTAGGGATGATGTCCCTCACATAATCAAAATCTAGGTCATAATGAGCTTTAGCCAACTCACGCCTTATCTTAGAGTTATAGCTATTACACATCTGGACCATCTCTCTAGTCACCAAGCCATGAGCTTCTTCCTCCTTTTTCTACCATCATTTTCACTTGTGATAAAAATTCTTTTTGTATATAATTTAGGTTAGAATAAGGAATTTTTATTATTTGATTAGTATTTTATTTTATAATAAGTCATTTATGTCTTTTATTTACTTTCATAGGAAAATCTCGAATAAGAAGCTTAGCTACAGTTATCAGTAGAGAAGGTTGCATGGGCTATTGCATAACCCATGCATTAGACCATGCAGGAACATAAAGTTAACCATTCAACAGTATAGGATCGAGGTAATAGTTAAGTGCAAGGGCTATTGCAGGGCCTATGCATTGGGTCATGTAGATCGGTCAACATAAATTGTCTCATACAATTATAGACTTTTGTTTAACCATCAAAAAGAGTTTTTTCTAGGGTCATTTATTCTAGACAAAAGGAGAGCAATTTTGAAGAGAGATTAGCAGATCCATATCTACTAAAATTTATGAAAGAAACTGTGGGAGATTGAGAGATTTCTTCTTTAAGATTCATTGTTAGGGCAAGATTATTCTTTTTAGGGATTTTCTTCTTTTAAGTCAATTGGTTTCTTCAATTTTGTTTCTTCTTCTTCTCTTAGAATGAACTAACTTTTCTATTTTAGGAATTAGAGCGAAAGTCCAACATTTTTCTTATGATTATGTAAAGAGATTTTATTTCAATGGTGTTAGATCTCCTTGATTTAATGTGTTCGAGCATAATTTACTTGGATGTATGATGACCACATATATTTAAAGGTTGAGATCTTAGATCATGGAGTGAAAGTGAAAGTCCAGGATTAGTCATAACACATTGAACTAGAGAATTAATACCACAAGAATATAATTAACTTCTAGAGATGTTCAAGAGATATTCATAGAATCTAATACATTATTATTGAGTTTTGTGACCATGACAGTAGGCATAATCTCAATAATAGATCCAATTTTACTTGAAAGAGATTATTAGATAATTTAGAAAATCTATTTTCAAGGATAATTTAGTCACTAGAGAAACAAAATTCTGTGTAATTGTGAAAATATTGTGGTGTAACCCGAATTTTCTAGAAATCATTTTACATAAGAGTTTTCTTAATTTAAATTCTATTTAAATTTATTTGAGAATTTCATATTTTTATATTCATTATTCTTCATTATTCGGTTGCTAGATAATAAGGAATTTTAATTTTTTGGTACTTGTAAAAATCAATTGTTATGGGAACGATCTTTACTCTTCAATATATTACTTGAAGTGAATTATGCACTTGTAAGAGTTTTACACTCAACAACTTATAGTTCGAGGGCAACATTCTTTTGCGACATCTCCTTTAACTCGAAGACCCTTTTTAAATCAAGGATCGTCAGTTTGGTTACCTTTGCCTTAAACACTTCTATTGTTGCTTGCTTTGAGCTTAGCAGGTTCACCCCTTCAACCACATGCTTCAATGTATTCTCATTATCTTTCCTCAACACAATAAGGTCGTCCCTTACCTTTATCAATTGACCTTCCAGCTCGACTATATTTTGAGCCTTCGTCTTAAAAGACTTTAACCTTTAGCTTAGAATTCCCTCCGTTATCGCAGCCTAAACAAAAAGACAAGATAAGTAAGTTCATTCAGACACTTGACCTTAAATTTATCCTAAAACTATCTCTAAAGTTCACCTAGTTTAGTTTACCTTACGACCATTCATCTTGCATGGTTTGAGAGTTACCTATTGGTCAGATGCTCGAGCTTCTCCTCATTACTAGGGAGGACGCAAATCCTTTCTAAAGTCTTATTGACTATTGGATGACTCTTTGAATTTCAGATAGCCCTAAGGATCGAGATATCTGTTCGAATTCTCAAACAACACAAACAGCTGCTCTCTAAGTCACATCAATAACATCCACTCGAGACTTCTTCAAAGGAGGCTCTTCTACATTCGTTGACACATTCACATGCTCAAGTAAATGAGAAGGTGTGGATACAAGCTCGAAGCCCTCGTATATAGGTGTTTCAAACACCTCTACTTCCTGCACTTTTTTATGAGAAGTAGTCTTTCAATCACACATGGAGATGTTTCATATCGCTCAAAGTGGCTCAAGCTATCTTTTGGGAAGCAATCTCCTCTTGAATGGCTTTGTAGTCCATTTCTACAAAATGGCAAAGTATTAACATATGTTAATAAACATAATGTAAAAGAAAATAAAAAGGAGCATACTTATCAGTTTGGCTGTGGAGCAATGTTTTTTATCAGCTTCATTAGGTCCATCGAGTCCTCTATCGGGAGCTAATCAACCACCCTTTTTCTTCTTTAAAGACTTGAATATTCATACTTCTCTCATCCTTCATCATCCAAATTGAAGGTAAATGCATATCCCTAGCATAAGTCACCATAAAAATTCATGCTTTCATCCTTAAATAGAGGAATAATGGTTAAAGGGTCTTATGCACTGCTTTGAGGACATTCAGAGTGGTCTTCGACTAAGCAACTAACATCGAGTAGATGTTCTTAAACACCCCCCGTGATGAGTGAAAGCATTTTCTCCTAAGCAAAAAGGTACATACCAACTAGAATCCTAAAGGCATTTAGACTAAGTTGGGATGGGTCAAGTGTTTGGTCATAAAAACCTATTGCAGAGGTAGAGCTATTGGCAACCACAACCCAGCCTTCAAGTCTCCTTCATACAACATGAATTGATCATGTCATAACTTTGAAAAGACCCTTAAATCTGGGCTCAGCATTGCTAATTTGAAGGTGACTAGAATGCAGTATTGCTTATAGATTGTTAGTAGCCCCCGTTCAGTCATTCCACTCAGTATATTTGTAACCTTAAGATTAGGCTTGCAAACTTTTAACAATATAAGTTGATCTTATACCTCTACCCTCCTGGTGCCTTCTAACTCAGCAGTTCTCCCACTCAAGCTAGCCTCACCTGTTGTCATATGTCCATTCTGGACTATGCCCTTGTTTTCTTCTTCAATCACTCTTTCCTCCTCTATCTCCCCTTCATCCCTCACTCTAGTTTCTTTTTTGAAGGTTTCCAAACCCTTTTTAACAACAATCTTCTCCATTTTTAACAACAATCCCTCACTCAAGTAATTTTGAAGGTTTTTTTTTTCGAAGGTTTCAATCACTCTAATTTTCGAATCTATTTATAGGCTTGCAAGGACAGGAGAAAGGCATGAGCTAGATGAATCGACACTTCATCAGATGACTCAAATTGTATTGATCAGTAATTATTACTTGAGGCAGGCTAATCCCATAACATGTGGCATGATAACTAATGAGACATTGCAAACTTTAAATTTCAATTTTGAATTTTAAAATTCCCTCTCAAAAGAAGATGAGTGGATCAGTGTATTTAAGTTTTATACAAATTAGCTCAACCAAGCCTAAGTACATCGCTCATCAGTTCAGCCAAGCCTAGCTACATCTCTCATCAACTCGGCCAAGTCTAGTTATACTCTTTATTAGCTTAGTCATCTTCTTCCTCACCATTTTTTAGACATAAACAAACTTGAACAAGGGGGACATGTGATATAAACTTAATAGGATGAGCTAATCCTAGTTACATCTAAGGCTCAATTCAAGCTTACAAGCCTTATTCACACAATAGTTACATGGTGAACTCTGTAAGTGACGAGCTCATAACTCATAAGACTGCATTGGCTCGACCTACTTCTAACTCCTTAGCCCATAGTTTATCATAATTAGAAAAGGATAACTTTCAATAGGAAGTTAACTCCTATCAAGAGAAAGCACTCCCAATGAGCAAAGAGTTTGAGTCCTACTCTAACAAGGACACAGTACACCCTAACCATTATATAAAGGTCACCACCAAGTATTTTGATAAAGACTATTTGACTTAGGCATCAAAGTGGGCTTCTAGCAACCAGCCAGATTCTCCCTCACCATTATTTGTATTGCAGAGATTGAACCAAGATCACCCAAGCCAAACTATTCAACCTAAAAAGACCTACCCAAACTAGTGACCACGATAAGCATCACAATATCATAAACAAATCAAATAAATTAAGAAAATTATTTTTCTTTTCATTCTCATGACCTCCTCTTATTCAACTAGTAGACTAATATTTCTAACTTTCTGTTGGATTAGAAACTCTACAAAAATATTTTCGATCCATCCGAATAATGACAAAAATTTTGCATTTTTTATATTAAAAATGACAATGATTTGATTCAATCTATCTATTTTAACTTATTTGATTAATTTTTAACTCCTAATTGAATTGACCCACCAATTGATTTTTTTTTCTTTTATCAATTTGATTTGATTAAGTTCTAAAAACATTGATTACAAGATTTGTTAGTTTAAATAGGTAATTATAAACAGAAAAATCCACCTTCAAAAATTTTTCACTACTATATAATACTTTCTAACCTCTTGTGGTACAACTACTAGATTTTAGGGATGTGTACACGATTACCCAAATTTTAATAACTATTCACAAATCTACCTCAAGCAACCACATTGTACGAAAAAACTTATTTTCAACAGAATATCATAAATTTAATTGATATGAGAAAAAAAATGAAGACTTTCTTACCTTAACCAATTGAATTCATCAAATCAATGGATAATGGATCTGTAAAATAAAAAAAAACAGATTTGTTTCAGAGAGAGAAAGTTCTTCATTGTACATGTCTATCTCTCTAAAATAGATTTAATATGATTTTTAATATTTGTTTTATTATTTAGAATAAAAAATCATGAGTTTTGATATATTGTGAATGAAAAATAATTAAAAATAAATATATTTGAGCTCAAAACTAGTCATAGTAAAGAGAGAAAATAAAGTTGTTAAGAGTTTAAGAAGATATTTGCATTTAATTCTTCTTATATAGTAAAATGTTTACAAACAGTTATTTTTATTTTAGATTTACTTTTGATTTATGAAACTATTGATAAAGCAAAAAAAGAAAAATAATAATTAAAACGTAGGCATCATTTTCAACTTCTAACAAACACGATTTTCTTTTTTTTTATGACTTATTTTTAACTCAAAAAATTTTAAAAATGAAGTAAAGAAAACAATTGTAGAAAAATATTTATTTTAGTTTTATTTTGGATTTACTTTTAGTTTATGAAACCATCGATAAAATAAAAGAAAAGAAAAATAATTAGAATGTAGACATCATCTTCAACCTCTAACAAATACGATTTTTTTTATAACAGTATCAAGTAAAAAATATTTATACATAGTAAAATATTTATTTTTATTTCATTTATTTTTATTTTAGGTTTACCAATTCAAATTTTTAAAAATTAAGTACAAAATAGTTTACAGAAAAATATTCATTTTAGTTTTATTTTTGGTTTATAAAACCATCAATAAAATAAAGAAGAAAATAATAATTAGAATATATACATCATCTTCAACCTCTAACAAACACAATTTTCTTTATAACAACATTAAGTAAAAAATATTTATACAATATAAAATATTTATATTTATTTTATTTAGTTTTACTTTAGGTTTAGCAATTCAAAATTTTTAAAAATTAAGTACATAAAATAATTTATAGGAAAATGTTTATTTTAGTTTTATTTTGGATATATTTTGGGTTTATGAAATCATCGATATTATAAAAGAAGAAGATGAAGAAGAAGAATTAGAATATAGACATCATTTTTAATCTCTAATAAATACAATTTTTTTTTTCTCTTTATGATTGATTTTTAGCTAAAAAGTATTCATTTGTTAATTGTTTTTTATCTAAAATACATAAAAACTCATGATTTTTTATTCTAAACAACACAAACAACTATTAGAACTTAGAAAATAAAAATAAAAATATGATCTTTAATTTCCAACAACACAACTTTCTCTCTCTTCAATATTTATTTTTAGCTTAAATAACCATTTTCACGTACAATATATCAAAACTCATGATTTTTTATTCTAAACAATAAAATAAAGTAAAAAAAAACACATTAAATCTATTTAGAGAAAGTAAGAGAGAGTTTATCTTCATATTCGTATTGTCTTTATCTTTATCTTTATTTTTGTCACTATTTTCTTATTTTTTATAAAGAAAAAAGACAGAAAAAATTTGATGAGAAACAAAGAAAAATTGAAAATAAAAAAAGAGATAAAATTTAAAAATAAAATAATTGGAAAAAAAGAAGAAATAGAAAGAATAGATGAGAAACAAAGAAAAAATGAATAAGTGTAAAAATGGAGTGTAGAAAAAGTGGGAGTTTGAAAAAGGAAAACTTAATGTATTATATTGTCTTTTAACAATACAGTGAATACAAAAGTCTTTTTTGAAAAAAAAAAATGATAGAGGATGTACTTTCTCTAATTTTTATGGTGGGGTTTATTGGAATCCTGTCTGATATTTTTATGATTCGTAGGAATCATGGTGAATGGTCACAGCTTCTATGCGGAAACCTTTCTGCTAGCCGTAGTAAAGCTAATTGTTTGTTTCAATATGATTGTCTTTTGTTTTGGTAGATGTAATTCAATATTTAAAATTTGAAGCAGCAATATTTACTGAAAATTTGAAGCCTTTAGTTAATCAAATTTTTTATTTGCTTTCACATGTTCCCAAGTTTTTTATATAATAAAATCATACAGCAAATTAAGTAGATTTTGCCACTAATTTTTCTAGCGTTCCTCCCTAGCTTTGTACCTTTTTATGGGGTTGCTTATATTTAATAAGGTATTGCATTAGAATTTTTTTATAATGAATAAAAGTTAAGAAAAGTGATCAAAATTATAAAATAAAATTAATTAATTTTAGTTTATTTGAAAATTTTTTTTGAAATAAGATTAATAGATATAAATTATTTAGAATCTTTTCTTTTTATTTTTAATTTTCATTTACTCACATTTAAGTTATAAAAAATATCACAAATAATATTAACTGATTAACCTCTATTTATATTCCCTCTTTAACTTCTTGTAATCCACTTCATATAAAACCTAAAATTTCAGATGGTCTTATAATTTTATTAACTAAAACATGTAGTGCTTAACCAGCCATTTTATTATGGAATGGGATGGAAATGCAAAACCCACCTACCATCAATCATCGTCTCTAAAGAAAATTGAACCGTAAGCCCAACTATGGAAAGATAGGCAGCCTAGATTCCCATTACAAATCGTTTTCCCTTTCCATTACTATTACATTCTCTAATTTAATTGGCCGGCCAAAGGCCAATAGGCAAATTATATCACTTTGACCACGAAGCATCGTGGTTCGAGTTTTCAGAATACGCATATTTCATTATTTATCACGTGTGATATATGTTAATTATTTTATAAATAAATGTTCATTAATTGTTAATATAATGTTCACCAACTATAGTCTTTTGTGTTATCATTTTATTAAATAATTAGATATAATTTTTTATATTCATCATTTTACTAAACAATATTTTGTTGATTTTCATTTAATTTTTAATCTAATATGATACATATAATTATATTTTTTTAATATTCATCATTTTTAATTTTTATATTCATTATATTTTCATATAAGATTGTATATGAGTTAATTTGTCCATTAAAAATATATAATAATTTTAAAAAAGCTTGATATTAATTGTTTAGTACTTGATATTTTGAGTTTTTTATTCAATTATTATTCATTTTGGTACCAAAATTTTGCAATTATTTCTTTTCTACTAGAAAATTTTGAAATAGTGATTTATTATGGTAATATTTTTTATTCGTTTTATTCATATTCATTGATTATTATAGAAACATTCAATATTTATATGTACAATATTCATTATTTATAGTATTAATATTCATTACTTTTTCATGTAATATTGTATATAAGTTAATTTGTCCATTGAAAACATATAATTTTTTTTCAAAAAGTTTGATGTTTATTCCTTAGTTCTTGATATTTTAGATTATTTATACTGATTTATTCTGGTGAATTTTTTGATTGATTTTGTTCATATTCATTGATTATTATTGTAATGTTCATATACAGTATTTATATTCATTAGTTTTTAATTTGATGTTGTACATCAGCTAATTAGTCCATTGAAAAGATATATGCTTCTTTGTCAAAAATAAAAACATAACTTATTTAATTTTTATATAAGAATAAAATTTGAATTAATTCAAAGTAAGTGATAATGAAAAATATGTATTGTAGTTTACATATTGAATTAACTTATTGTAGTTAAAGTAAGAAAGAATAAAATGTCAAAGAAAGAAAAAAGAATAAAGATGGAAAAAAAAATGTTCGGACATTTTTTAATTAACATGTGTTTATGCACGCCCATATCACACAACATAATAGTCCTAAGTGCACGATATAACAACTCAAGCCAATGCTCTAATAAAAATAAAACCGATTAAAGACTAATTTGATCTTTTTAACAATTTAGACGGATCTATTAAAACTCAATTTTAACTTTCTAACTTATAAACTTTAAATTATTTAAACAATAGATTTAATAAGTTCTTCTGTATTAATAAACATAAACGTGAATGGCATGCATTTAAAGGCCCAAAATAATAAAAATACTACTATTAAATCATCTTACTTTTCAATAATTACTAATTTATTTATTCAAAGAAACACTTAAAAAGCCAAATAATCACCATTTCTTCCATCTCTCTAACACCATCTCATTCGATCTTAAGCAATAACAATAGCCCAAATGTTACTTTAATTCATTGCCTCATTTATTGAGGAATCACAGTAGACAATACAGAAATAAAAAGAAAATAACCAAAATCTATAAAAAAAAAAAAAAAAAAAAAAATCAAAATCAAAATCAACCCAAAATCTACAAAACTAAATTCAAGATCAAATCTAAATCAAAAATAGCAAAATTTTACAAATTCAATATGCAAATTTAGAATTAAGAAAAACTAAAATCTACAAAAAAAAAAAAAATTAAGAGAGGAGAAGAGGAAACGACAACCTCCTTTCCAACACCATCCAAATCAAAATCAATTTAGATTTTAGAAAACGATAATAAACAACCTTTGTTCTGCTTCATCGTATACGATCAGCACTGTGACTGTGTCAAAGAAACCATGACGATCTTGCTGATCTCAAAACAAACAAAGAAACCCAAAAAATCATGGCCTTCCAAGCCTATCACGACTCTTCAAGACCATGGTGGTCTTGGCCACATTTGGCTCTGCATCTAACTCCATCACCTCTCTTTTCTTCGAACTTCATTCAAATAAAATAAAATGGCACTAAAAAAAAATAATAATAAATTTCCGAAGCCTGAGAATTACATAAAGAGAAACGAATTCAAGAAGGAAATAATTTTAGTTAGGCGGAAGAAATGTATCTGCTTTGTCGACTAGGAAAGATGATGGTGGTGGTCGAGGGAGAGGTGACTGGGTAAACCACAAGGACGAGGAAGTGACAATAGAAAAATTAAAGAGAAAATATGAATTTCAATTAGTTTTTTTTTTTCTTTCTATTAAGAAATTTTTATTTTTTAATTTAAAATATTCAGACTTTAGTACTCATTCTCTTGCAGTAATGAGTGTAATACGCACATACATAGTAATAAGGCAAAATAGAGATTTAATTGAATTGTTTTTTCAATAAATTGAATTTAATAAGCCATAAAGTTAAAATCGGGCTCAAATGTATATCTCAAAACATTAAAGAGCCAAATTAAATCTTACTTCAAAATAAAACTACACCTTAATTTGCCCCTTCCGTGAATATATATTGAATATACTATTTAAAATAAATTTATAAATATTAATAAAATTAAAATATTCATAATAAAATAAAATATTAAATAAATAATTTTATTTTTAAATAAATAATATAGGAAAATATTTTTTTGATTTTAATTTTTTAGTTTCATATTTGAAATTTAAAATATTATTTTATTTTTATTTTAATTAGATAATTTTATATCGTAAATTAATAAATACTATATTCTTTTACGTGTTAAATAATTAACTTAACAACTAACAAATTTTTATCTTAAATAAATTCTTAACTTAATAATAATTCACAAGCTTTTATGTCAAAAATTTTAAATTCAAAATTAATTATATATATTGATTGATTGAATTTTTATCCCCATAATTTCATTTTTAATTAATTTTGTATATCTATACGTAATACCCTTTTTATTATACATTAGAATCCAATTACAATGTCATTTGCTTAGCATTACTTAAGCTTAATAAATGGACCAAAGACACTTTCATGTGTTGATGGGAAGTATTTTTCTTATGTTTAAATCTTTTAATATTAAGGTGAAATGCTTGCTTGATATAAATCAAGAGAAAGATGCAATATGTTTGTTGGGTAATTAACTCTTATGATGGTCATTAAAAAATAATTTTATTTAATTAAATTATTAAATTTTTATTTTTATTTATTGTGATTTATTAATCAAAATTTCTTATGATTTTTTATTTTAAATTGATTATGTGCTTTAGACTCTTTGTTATGATCATAAAAAATAAAAAATTAAAATTTTCTCATAAATAAAAATCTAAAATAAGTTAATAAAGAAATACAAATCATCAAAAAAAGGTTAATAAACTACAGTATAATAAAAATCAAAGTTTAATGATTCAATTAAATAAATTAATTTTTAGTAATTATATTAAAATTTTCATCATAATCCAATAACTATAAATTATCCTATATTTGCATAAATTAACTAATGATATTACCTCATTTCTATTAAAAAATAATAGTTAAATAACATCAAATCATCATATTGTCTTGTAAGAAATGCAAAGTTAATGTAATTGTGTTTCCACATTTAACTTTTTTTAATTCTTGAGAATTTTTTTAGAAAAAGGGAATATATTGAAATGGAGGCTCCGTTAGTTTCACATGAAATATTTTTCATATTTTTCTTTGTTTAGTTATCCAAAAAATTGATCAACGGAAAAAATTTTCTTGATTAAAGAGAAAATTAAATTATTTTTCAAGAAAATGACTTTATGTTTTAAAAATGAAAATTATTTTTCAGATTTTATATATACATTTAAAAAGAAAGTAAATCATATAACTACATATATTATTATTACTAGTCATTTTTTACTATCGACACTCATTAACGGTCATTGTCTACTAGTAGTGATAGATGAGATCCACAAATATTTTTATTTTTAATGTATTTTTTATATTAAATAATAAATAATATAAATATAAAATATTTATAATCTAAATTTAACTATATTCTTATAAATTAAAAGAAAATTAATATTTTTACAATATATTCCTAACACTAAAAAATATGTTGTTTAAAAAATATTTTTCTCAAAAAAATATTTTTTAAAATAAATTAATTTTTTGTAAAACAAAATAGAGACTAAAGCAAATCATTTTGAACAAGGGAATGGATCATAGGATGACTTTCCCTATCCACACTTGATCATCAATATATTGAATATCAATAAATGAAAGAAATAACAAGTTAAAGTAATTTTTGTTCCACATTCATTTTTTTTTCAATAAAAATTGTAAAATTAAATAATAAGAAAATTAAAATATTTATTATAAAATAAGTAATTAAATAAATAAATATTTATTTGTAAAAAGATAATATATAAAAATTATTTTTAACTTTATTTTTAATTACTTATTTTGTAATTTATTTTAATAATTTTTTTATTTTCATTTCAATTAAAATAGTTTTACATGAAAAAAATTAATAAAGACCTTATTTTTTTATGTATCAAATAATTAACTTAATAATTGATAATTTTTTATTTTAAATAAATATTTAATTAAACAATTAATAAATTTTTATTTCAAATAAATTATAAAATTAAATTAATTAAACATATTAATTGATTAAATTCATATATCTAGAATTTCTATCTTCTGATTAATTTTTATATTTTTTTTCTTTTATGATATCCTTTTTATATACATTAGAATCTAACTACAATGTCAATTGTTTATCATTAATTAAGCTCAATAAATGGATGAAAGCAACTTCAATTGGTTTGCTCATCTTATCGGCATATATTTGGGAAATACTTTTTTTCTTTTAAATCTTTTAAAATCAAAGTGAAATGTTTTGTCTCATATACATTGAAAGGGAGATGTAATACGTTTGCATAAATTTCCTTATCTCTATCTAACTAATAATAATAATATATTGAAACTAAAGCAAATCGTTTTGAATAAGGGTATGGATCATAGGATGGACCTCCTCTATCCACACCAGATCAACATTGTATTGAATGCCAATAAATGAAAGAAATGAAAAGTTAAAATAATTTTTTTTTTCCACATTCAACTTTTCAATTTTTGTTATAAAATTAAATATTAATAAAACTCAAATATTTATTATAAAATAAATAATTAAATAAGTATTTTTTAAATCAATAAATACATGAAAATTATTTTTTCCTTATTTTTTTAATTATTTATTTTATAGTTGTTAAATAATTTTTTATTTTAATTTATAATAACTTCAATTAGATAGTTTTTTATGATAAATTAATTAAAATCCTATTTATTTATGTTTCAAATAATTAACTTAATAATTAACAAGTTTTTTCTTAAAAAAATTGTTAAACTAACAATTGATAAATTTTTATTTTAAAACAATTAATTACATACATTTGTATAAATAGAGCTAAGCAACTTTAATGGAGTAACTCATCTTATTGGAATACATTTGAGAAGTATTTTTCTTCTTTTAAAATTTTTACAAGGTGAAATGTTTGCCTCATACAAATTGAGAGGAAGATTCTGTATATACATTTGTACAAATTGAATAGTGATATTACCTTATTTCTATAAAAATTATAACAATAATAATAATTAAATAATCAAATCATCATATTCTATTGTAAGAAATGTAAATGTTTGATTAATATTACATTTCATTTTAAAATAAGAGTTGACATCTAATAGATTATCTAACAATTTTAATTTTAAAAAATATACTATTTGTGTTATTTTTCATCAATAGATTTTACTTTTATAAATAAAAACATAAATATATCCTTGACTTTCTATATTAATTCTAATATAATATTTTTAATATCTTTTTTATTTAATAATAATAAATTCTTTATTTACTAATTATTTAAATTTTATTATCATTATTTATATCTAATATATAAATTTTATTATCATTGTTGATGTCTATAATATAATTTAATTTTTTACATGAAATTATAGATATATTCATGATTAGTGTTACATGAATGTATGGTAAAAAAAAGTTTAATTTATAAATTTTTTAAAAGATATTTAATGGACAGTTAATATATTTTTTAAAAAATTTAAAATCTATTTATGTCTATACTAATAATTATGTTTACAAATAGCAAACAATAACAATAATCTTATTAAATATTTAATATTAATCAACAATTAGTTACCAAAAACCAGTAATAATAATCAACAATAACTAAACCAAATAGGCCCTGAATATCAATAAATCAAAGAAATTAAAAGTTAAAGTAAATTTCTTTTCATATTTAATTTCTCTTTAATTTTATTATAAAATTAAAATATTTTATTATAAAATGTATAATTAATTAAATAACTAAATGTTTCAAAAATAAAATAATAATTAAATAACTAAATATTTCAAAAATAAAATAATGTATAAAAATTATTTTTTATTTTATAATTTATTTTTATAGATTTTATTTTTATTTTTAGTTATTCAATTAGATTCTATGAAAATTAATAAAAATTGTATTCACTTGAATGTCAAATAATTAACTTAATAATCGATAGATTTTTAAATAAATTCTTAACTTAATAGTATATTTTTTCGGACTAATAACCATTTTTACCTATGAGTTTATGTGTTTGAAATAATATTGCTCATCATATTTTGTTTGAAACTCTTTTTAACCTTGAATTTATCTTTTGAAATAATTTTTCCCCTCAAATTTTGTTTAAAACTCATTATACCTAACGTTAATATAACTCAGTCATACTATAATTTTAGCAATAAAAAATTCATCCTCTTTATTTAGTTTTTCATGTCATTTTTATTTAAGTAATTTATATCTATGTCAGTTAAATTAATTATCATTTCATAGAGGTTTTCAAGGCTAATTAACACTATCTTTAATAATTGCAAATATGTCAAGTTATATTAATATTAGGAGTAAAAGAGTTTCAAACAAAACGTGAGAGATAAAATTACTTCAAATAGATAAATTCAAAAACAAAAGAGTTTCAACAAAATATGAAGGACAAAATTATTTTAAACACATAAACTTAGGGATAAAAGTAGTCATTAATCTATATTTTTTCCTTTTTATTTTGATATTCTTTTTATTATCATTTATTTATCATTAACTAAGCTCAATAAATGAATGAAAGAAATTTCAAGAAGTTGACTCATCTTATTGGAATACACTAGTACTAATATTTGTACCTTGTATGATTTTATTTAATATTTTAATTATTATATTTATTTTATTATTTGCTAATATAAAAAGAAACTTAAAATAAAATATTAATTTAATTAAAATAATTTATATGCATAGATATTAACAATTGACAGATTTAATGATTAAAATAATGTATTTATTATACTTTTATATGAATGTAATTATTATTTAATTGCTCTAATTTCTCAATATTAAGTTATTTTTAATAAAAATAAAAAATAAAAATTTTAAGAATTTAGATTATAAAATATAAAATTCTGACTTCATATTACTTGTGAGGATATAATTTTTTAGAATTCTCAAAATTGAACTTCTTTTATTAAAATTTATATAAAAATTAACACAGAATAAATAACAATAAATAAAAGTACCAATATTATTTTTTAAATTTGCATAGTAAAAAAAGATAGATGTGTAATCTTTTCATCTAAAAAATATATTAATTCATACATTCAATCGTATGTGGTACAATTTTAAGAAAATATTTGTTAAATTTAAATAATATAATTTTTGATGATCAACTAAATAAATAATATCAAGTATTTTTTAAATAGAATTAAAATTAATAGATAGTTAAAAATTATATAAACATGCATGAGATAGTTATAATAAAAAATTGTCTACCAATTTATACATTTGATTTGTGTAATACGATTTGAAGAAAAAATTTATTAAATTTAAATGAAATAATTTATAACAATTTATTGCATTGTTGTTAGCTCTTATATACTCAGAATTTTGATCAATATGTTAAATTAATTTAAACATTGGTTTCTTGTTTGTAATTTTATTTTTTAAGTTTTTATAATTTTTCATTTAAAAGTTATTTAAAATTTTATATTTTTTAATTTCTGTTGAATTTTTTTTAAAATGATCTCAGTTTTCTGCTTAAGTATTTTATTTTTTAAGTTTTCTTAATTTTCTACTTAGAAGATTTTTATATAACAGTTAATTCTTTTTAATTTTCTATTTCAAATTTTTTTTTAATATGATAGTTTTTTATAAGATAATATAAAATAATGACATATAATCTTGAGTTCCTATTTACAATTTTTATTTTTAAGGACTTATTTATTTATATTTTGAAAGTTTTTTTTTATATAAAAGTTGATTTTTTAATTTTTATTTAAATTTGTTTGATATGTTAGTTTCTATAATATAATGTAAAATAATAATATGTGATTATATTATATATAAATATTTAATAAATGATAAACGATAATTTAAAATTAACTCTAAGCCTCAAATATATATATATATATATATATATATATATATATATATATATATATATATATATATATATAATTTGTACAGTATTTTTTTTTTTCTTTTTACATATTTAACATCAAGGAATTGAGATCGAGATATAATATCTTTGCATAAATTTAGTAGTAATATTACCTTCTTTGTAAAAAATAGAAATAATTAAATCAGATCAAGTCATCGTCTTTTTATAAGAAATGCAAAATTAAAATAATTTTTTCCATGTGCGATTTTATTTTTCCATTATTATTATGGAACAATGATTTTTTTAGAGAAAAATAAGAATATATTGAAACAAGAAAACCCTACAAATAAGGATATGAATTATAGGATGGACCTTATCTATCCACACTTGATCAACAATGTATTGAATGCCAATAAGTGAAATAAATGAAAAGTTAAAGTTAATTTTTTCCACGATCATTTTTTTTTTTCAATTTTTGGGGAATAATGTATTGAGGGTTAATAAATGATAAAAATGCAAAGTTAAAGTAATTCCTTTTCCACATTCAAAATTCTCAATTATTAGGGAATAACGTAATAAGCTTTAATGAATTTAAAATATATTAAACAAAAAATTTCAAGGTGAATTTAGATAAGAGTCTAAAATAATTTTAGAGCAATAGATTAAACATAATTTTATCAAATAACAATATTTAAATTTGAGCATGAATCCAATTTAAAATG
The DNA here is from genome assembly GCA_949677035.1 of Omphalea diandra. Lineage (NCBI taxonomy): Eukaryota > Viridiplantae > Streptophyta > Magnoliopsida > Malpighiales > Euphorbiaceae > Omphalea > Omphalea diandra. The sequence continues at coordinate 26,934 of CATIWR010316665.1, read as the reverse complement.
TATAAAACAAATTCAGAAATTTTTGCTACAAAGAATTAAATACTAATAAAACTAAAATATTTATTATAAAATATGTAATTCAATAACATTTAATTTTAAATAGATAATATATAAAAATTATTTTTTATTTTTATTTTAATTGCTTATTTTGTAGTTTCTTTTAATAATCTTTTATTTGCATGACAAATTCATGAAAATCTTATTCGTTTACATATCAAACAATTAACTAAATATTTGACGAATTTTTATCTTAAATAAATATTTAATTTAACAGTTGATAAACTTTTATCTCCAACAAAATCTCAAATTATTTAATTCAATATGTTAATTGATTGAATTTTTATTTCTATAATTTATATTTTATAATTAATTTTGTACATATATTTTTTTTTATGATATGGTTTTTTATTATACATTAGAATTAGTTAAGCTCAATAAATGGATGAAAGCAACTTCAAAGGTTCATGCATCTTATCGGCATATATTTGGGAAATACTTTTTTCTTTTAAATCTTTTAAAATCAAAGTGACATGTTTTTCTCATATAGCTTGAGAGGGAGATGTAATACGCTTGCGTAATAATAATAATAATAATAATAATAATAATAATAATAATAATATTAAAGAATGCAATATTAAAGTAATTTTTCATATTTATTTATTTTTGCAATTGTTAAGGCATAATGCCTCGTTTTTAAGAAAAATGGGTATATATTGAAACAAAAGCAAATTGTTTTGAATAAGGGTATAGGATAGACCTCCTCTATCCATAAAATTTATGTTTTCTGATTATTTTTGAATGTCTTTTCTTTTTTCATATATATATATATATATATATATATATATATATATAAGAATCCAATTAGGAATGTCATTTGTTTAGCATTAACTAAGCTCAATAAATGGATCCCAGAAACTTTCATGGGTTAACTCATCTTATTGGAATACATTTAAGTACTTTTCTTCTTTTTGAATCTTTAAATATCAGGGTGAAATGTTTGCCTAGTGATATTGCCTCATTTTTATAAAATAATAATAATTATTAAATAAGACTAAATCATCATATTTTTATTGTAAGAAGTGCAAAGTTAAAGTTATTTTTTATTCAAAATTTTCAATTGTTATGGAAAATTTTTTTTCTTGAGAAAAAACGAGAATATATTGAAACTAAAGTAAATCGTGTTGGACAAGGTATGGATCATAGGATCAACTTTTAAGGTGTTTTTACTTTTCAATTTTACTTCAAAACAAAGCTTATTGTTATGTAACAATTTCAGTTCAAAAAGTACTATTTATATTAATTTTCATTAATAAATTCTACTTTTATAAATAAAAAGATAAATATATCCTTAACTTTTTGTATTAATTCTAATGTAATATTTTAATATTATTTTTATTTTAATAATAACAAATTATTTATTTATTAGTTATTTATCATTATCTATATCTAACATATAATTTAAATTTTTAATAAAATTACTGTTGTATATAATGTTTCACATATGTATTATAAAAAGTTTAATCTATAAATTTTTACAAGATATTTAATGAATACTTATATATATTTTCAAAATTAAAATTTTTTATATTTATATTAGCAATCATATTTATAAATAATAATCAATAATAATGATTTTATAAAATATTTAATATCAATTAACAACCAATTACCAACAAGTAGTAACAACAATTAGCAAGAAATAAGCCAAATAAGTCATGAATATCAAGAAATTACAGAAATGAAAAGTTAAAGAAAATTTTTTTTTTCCACTTTCAGTTTCTTTTCAATTTCATTATAAAATTAAAATATTTATCATAAAATAAATAAATAAACAATACATGAAAATTATATTTTAATAAATTTTATTTTTATTTATAGTTATTCAATTAGATTCTATAAAAATTAATAAAAATTTTATTCACTTATATGTCAAAAAACTAACTTAACAATCAGTGAATTTTTATCTTAGACAAAGTTTTAACTTGATAGTTAAAATATTTTTTGTCTTAAATAAATTTTAAAATAAGAATTAACAATAAATATTCATTGAATTTTTGTATAAAAAAATTTCTATATTTTGAATAATTTAGTATATATTTTATTTTTTATTATGATATCCCTTTTATTATCATTTATTTAGCATTAATTAAGCTCAATAAATGAATCAAAACAATTTCAAGAAGTTGACTCATCTTATTGGAATACACTAGCATTAATTTATGTGTGTTTACATGATTTTATTTAATTTTTAAATATTATATTTAAAATTTTAATTTAAATAAATTTATTTGATTATTTAATAATAAAAAATAAAGTTAAAATAAAATATTGATCTAATTAATATCATTAATTCAATATATATATTACAAGTTGATAGATTTTATGTATCACATATTTTATTTGTTACACTTTTATATAAATCTACTTAATTATTTAATTGCTCTGATTTTTATTCATATGTTATTTTTAATTAAAATTAAAAAATATATACAATTTTCAAGAACTTAAATTAGAAAAATGTAGAAATCAATCATTCATATTACCTGTAATGATATAATTTTTATTTTAATAATAACAAATTATTTATTTATATTTTATTATCATTATCTATATCTAACATATAATTTAAATTTTTTAATAAAATTACTGTTGTATATAATGTTTCATATATGTTTTATAAAAAGTTTAATCTATACATTTTTAAAAGATATTTAATGAATACTTATATATATTTGAAAATTAAAATTTATTTACATCTATATTAGCAATCGTATTTATAAATAATAATCAATAACAATAATTTTATTAAATATTTAATATCAATTAACAACCAATTACCAACAAGTAGTAGTAACAACAATTAGCAACAAATAAACCAAATAAGTCATGAATATCAAGAAATTACAGAAATGAAAAGTTAAAGTAAATTTTTTTCCATTTTCAGTTTCTTTTCAATTTCATTATAAAATTAAAATATTTATCATAAAATAAATAAATAAATAATATATGAAAATTATATTTTAATAGATTTTATTTTTATTTATAGTTATTCAATTAGATTCTATAAAAATTAATAAAAATTTTATTCACTTATATGTCAAAAAACTAACTTAACAATCAGTGAATTTTTATCTTAGACAAAGTTTTAACCTAATAGTTAAAATATTTTTTTATCTTAAATAAATTTTAAAATAATAATTAACAATAAATATTCATCAAATTTTTGTATAAAAAAATTTCTATATTTTGAATAATTTAGTATATATTTTCTTTTTTATTATGATATCCCTTTTATTATCATTTATTTAGCATTAATTAAGCTCAGTAAATGAATCAAAGCCATTTCAAGAAGTTGACTCATCTTATTGGAATACACTAGCATTAATTTATGTGCTTTTACATTATTTTATTTAATTTTTAAATATTTATATTTAAATTTTTAACTTAAATATATTTTTTATTATTTAAATAATAAAAAATAAAGTTAAAATAAAAATATTGATCTAATTAATATCATTAATTCAAAATATATATATATATATATATACATATTACAAGTTGATAGATTTTATGTATCACATAATTTATTTGTTACACTTTTATATAAATCTACTTAATTATTTAATTGCTTTGATTTTTATTCATATGTTATTTTTAATTAAAATTAAAAAAATGTAGACAATTTTTAAGAACTTAAATGAGAAAAATGTAGAAATCAATCATTTATGAATGATATAAATTTTAAAAATTTTTGAAATCTACTTTTATTTAGAATGACATGCATGTAATCTGCCTATATTAGAGTTTCTAAAAAAATAATATAGAAAAATAATAACATAAATAAAGATATTAACATTATTTTTAATTTTGCAGGGCAAAAAAGATAGATATGTAACCTTTTCATTTAGGAAAAATAATAAAGATACTTTTTTCTTTGAAATGTTATCATAAATTGATCAATATTTTATTTAATTTTTAATTAAAATTTTATTATAATAATTGTATTGAAATCTTTTCATTTTTAATAATACAAACAAAATTCTAATTATGTAAAACTAAAACTTTTATTTATTTAGTTTTTGGAAAATTAAATTATTATAGTTACCTCTTTAAATATTTAAATAACAATAAATTTGCACATAAATACTATAACTTGTAATTTAAAATGACAATAATACTATGAAAATTAATTTGTTATATTTTAAAAAAAGAATTGTAAATATATCATAAAATTATTTAAATGCACTGTTATTTCAATTAATTATAATTATGCTTTTAAAAATATTATTAAATAATTAAATTCATAATTATAAATTTAATTATAGAAGAAGATTAAATAAATTAACTGAACATTATAATAAATATATAAAAATAATTGATATATATGATTTTTTAATAAGTTTTATGTGGCAAACTTTCTTAAAGGAGTGTTACGTGGCAAATTCTTAATAAATTTTTCTAAAAAAGTTTCATATGCCAAGCTTTTGTGAGGGCATGCCCTTCTCTCTTTTTCTCTGTCTCTATCCCTATCTCTCTATATATAGAGTCGCAAACCTATTGATTGCATAGTATAATTATAATAATAAATTTAAAAAAAATTTATTAATTATTTTATTAAATAATTATTTAATTAATTAAATGATTAATTATTATTTTAAAAAAATTATTTTCAAATAAGTAAAATAATAAAATAAATTTCTCAAAATTTATAACTATATATGAAAGTAGTTATAACAAAAGGTTATTTATTTATTCATCCTGTGATACAATTTCGATACAAAAATTATTAAATTTAAATGAAATAATTTTTTACAATCAATTAAACAAATAATTTTAGTATTTCATAATTAAAAAATAAAATTAATAAACAATTACAAATTATATATACATATTTTAGGTAGTTATAATAAAAGATTGTCTATATTAATTCATATCTTTAATTTATATGACATAATTTTAAGAAAAATTATTAAACTTGAACTAAAAAATTTTGATAATCTATTATACTGTCACTAGTTTTTATATATTAAAAATTTTAAATAATTAATGGAATTAATTTAAATATTAACTTGTATTTATAATTTTTATTTTTTAAGGTTTTTCTAATATGTTGTTTAGAAGATTGCTTAGAGTTTTTACTTTTAAATTTTTAAATTTTCTATTTAGAAACTTTTTTTAATATGGTTTTAGTTTCCTGTTATGAGTTTTTATTTTTAAAATTATTTTATTATTTAGAAAGTCTTTATATGGTAATTAATTTTTTTAATTTCATATTTAGAATTTTTTGATATAATTAATATATTATATGTTATATTTATATTATATTTAATTATATTTATATATACTATTTATATTTTATTATTAATTATTATATTTATATTTTATAATATTATATTATATTTATATATTATTTTTTTATATATTATTTAATTTATGTATTATATATTATTTATATTTATATGTTATATATATATATATATATATATATATATATATATATATTATTTTTATATTACATTATTTAATTTATATATTATTTATATAGAAATTCTATATTATATATTTACATAATATAATATAAAATCATGTCATGTGGTTATATATTATGCACAAATATTCTATAAATGAAAAATAATTATTTAAAATTAACTTTAAAATTTAAATTAACACATGTACTAATTGTAATCTATACGTTGTGTGATATAATTATAATAATAAATTTTAAATAAATTTAATATTTATTTATATTGATTAGTTGAATGATTAATTATTATTTTATAAACAAGTTATTGTCAAGTAAATAAAATAATTTTCTCAAAATTTGTAATCATGCACAAATGTAGTCATAACAACAGATGTCTATTAATTCGTATTTTTAATTTTATATAGCCCAATTTTAATAGAACATTTATTAAATTAAAATAGAATAATTCTTAATAATTAATTGAATAAATAATATTAAATAATTCATAATCAAAAACAAAATTAATAGATACTTGCAAGTTATATATACATATGTGAGATAGTTATAATAAATTATTATTTACTGATTTATACCTTTAATAATGTGTGAAACAATTTTAAAAGAAATTTTATTGAGTTTAAATGAAATAATTATTGATAATTCATTATATTACCACTAGCCTTTATATACTCAAAATTTTGAACAATCAATATAATTAATTTTAATATCACTTTGATTTACAATTTTTACTTTAAAAATTTTTATTTAGCTTGTTTATAATTTTTTATTTTTTTTAAGTTTTTTAATTTATTGTTCAATTTTTTATATGATTTTAGCTGCATGTTTAAAATTTTTACTTTTAAATTTTCTTACTTTCTTATTTAGAAGGTTCTTTATATGACAAGTAATTTATTTAATTTTTAATTTAATTTTTTCAATATGACAGTTTTATAATATAATATAATGACAAATGACATTTACTTCCTGTTTAGAATTTTTTTAAAAAGTTTTCTCAATTCCTATTTAGAAGTTTTTATATAAAAATTAATTTTTCTAATTTCCTACATAGAAATTTTTTTGATATGATAATTTTTTTTATAACATAATATAAAATAATGATACATAATTATATCATACATAATTGTTTTATAAATAACAAACAATAATTTAAAATAACTCTAAAATTAAAATTAATAATTATAAAAATAAAATAATTATAAGATTTGGAAAATATTTTTCTTCTTTTTTAAATCTTTTAGTATCAAGGGAAAAATGCTTACTTCATATAGATTGCGAGCGATATATATTATCTTTGCATAAATTGACTAGTAATATTATTTTATTCTAAAAAATAAAAATAATTTAATAAGATAATATCATCATATTTTGTCATGAGAAATGCAAAGTTAAAGTAATTTTTTTATATTAATTTTTTTCAATTGTTAAGGAATAATGATTTTTTTGAAGAAAAATAAGAATAAGTAAAGCAAGCCCTTATGAATAAGGATATAAATCATAGGATGGACCTTATCTATCCACACTTGGTCAACAACGTATTGAATGTCAATAAATGAATAGTTAAAGTAATTCAATAAATGAAAGAAATGAATAGTCAAAGTAATTTTTTTTTTTCCACAATCAAAATTTTTCCAATTTTTAGGGAAAAATGTATTAAGGGTTAATAAATAATAGAAATGCAAAGTTAAAGTAATTTCCTTTTTCAACATTCAATTTTTATGCAATAAGGGTTAGTGAATTAAAAAAATATTAAACCAAAAAATTTAGAATTATTTTAAATAACAGTCTAAAATAATTTTATAGCTATAAATTACACATAATTTTAGACTTATTTACCAAATATTAACGCAACAAATAAAATAGTTACTGAGCTCATTCATATCAATAATAGATTATTTCTATATAACTAATAATATATAAGCATTAAGTAAAAAAAAAGATATTAAACTATTTCATTAATAATACGGTTAGACAAAATTTTGAATATGTAAATCTTACTAAAATTAACCATTGATTAAATTAATAAGTTTTGAATTAGTTTATCTTTTGAGACTGAATATTTAAAAATATATAAGAAACAAGAAAAAAAGCTTACATAAATCAAGAATAATTAGAATTAAATATATTTGCACCACCAGACTAATTATTGCACTTCTCTATTTCAATTTTAAAATTATTACGTGTTTCAAATTATAAATATTTTTAAAACCATGGAATTGTTGTTATACAATTTTTAATATATAAATTATTAGATTATTTTATTTAAAAATTAAAATTAAAAACTAAACTTTTAATATTTTTTTAAATTTTAAATATTTAAAAATAATATCAAATATGAACTATAAAATCAATCATAAAATTATATTTTCAACAATTTTAGTGAATAAAATTAAAAATTACTTCAAATGTATTAAAATTAAAATTTATATGTAAATTAACTCATATAAATATTTAAAATTAACAAAATCGCAAGAGTTGACTCACATGTTTAGCAATCAGCAATGTTGACGATGTATGACATACTGATTCTGGCGGGGGGCAAACATTGGAGCGCTACCACCTTGACGACTATCCATGGTCTGAATTGATGATCGACTTGGGGAGTCGTCTAATAGACACCAACTTGGACTATTCCCAGAAAAGATGACGTGGCGAGTGGAGACTTGTGGGCTACAGGGTGGGTCCCCGGATTCAGAAAAGTAAGTCCAAATAGTGGCATGGTGGTATTTTAACATCATTATCTTTTTCCATAGGTAGCACTAATTAACACGAAAGGTATCGGATATCCTGCGACAGGGACCACTGACGCCTTCTTTGCGTCTGTCCTACCTTCAATCTCAAACCGGGTAGGGCATGCATATCTGTGTTTGTTTGTTTGTTTTTTTTTTTTAATTATTGGATCATTCCAAAATAATTTAACATATTTAATGTTAAATTTATTTATTTTTCCTATATTGAAATGATAAAAGAAAACCAAGCCATGTAATTTTTACTTTTAATAAAAACTAATGGACTATTAATGTAAATATTCAAACTTGATTTATGTATAAATTTGTATTTTAAATTTCAATTTTTTGAGTTTTTAATATATTTGTCTTGTAGAATGTATGATATTTTAATGGTTTATCAAATCGTTAACTCATTGACTTTTCAACTTAATATTGTATTAAAATAAACAAAGCATATCCTAATAATTTCATACTCAAAAGCAGAAAACTACTTATAGTCCAATATCAACACCAAAACATAACATCAAAATGCATCAACTAAACCCTCTTTTTCACCTTTTATATACAATATTTAAATATATTCAAAATTTAATATGTTCACATTAATATTTTATATTTATCTTTAATTATGATATAAATTGATTAGCCTACATTTAATAAAAATTTTATTCTTATATTAACTTTAAAATTAAGAATTCTTAAAGTGCATGTATTTTCAGTATTTATTTAAAAGATAAAATATATAAAATATTTTTGTAACATATTTGTTAAATATCTAAATAATATATAATTAAAAGATTATTGAATTCACTTTATTTGAATCACCTAAATAAATTTTGATTATAATTTTTTATCTAAATTAATTTTAAAAATTAAATTTAAATTAATAATGATAATAATAATCACATAAATTTAAAATATACATTAATAATAATAATAATAATTGCATTGATGCATTATGCTCAAATTTCTAAAACGAATCAAAACCTACTACTAATTTATTCACCTAATCTAAATGAAAAAATCCAAATTTCTATTAAAAATAATAATAGTAATAATAATAAAAAAAATTCACATATAACCATCAAATTAAAAATATTTAGATGGATTCAAAAATTTTATTTCTGATCGTGATTTAATATATGTTTGTCTGGAGAGATGAAGTGGCAAAAATCTACAAAAAACACAAGTTATTTATGTTGGGAACGTGGGAGCGAAACAGCAGATTGCAGCCAGATTGAGCAAGTAACCACCGCATAAAACCGATACGAACGGTAGAAACAGCAAGGATTAGATGATGAGAGATGTAAGCCGTCTCTTTCTCTTTCCCCTTCAAGTCCCATTCTTCCTTTCTCTGTCTCTCTCTCTCTCTCTCCTCTCTCCCTCTCTAAGCGGGAAAAAGAAAATGAACTTTCTTTAGACGTTTCAAGTGCTAAGTAGAACAAAATCACTAGTAGCTCATAAAATACAAGATTATAAAAGCCACACCTACTTACTTTTATGTGCAGAAACGCTTTGGTTTCTTCTGTGTCGTTCGTTTTGGTTTCTTTCGTGGTTGTTGTTGTTATTGGTGTTAACAACAGCAGCTGCCACCAGCGATGAAGGATCGTAGGAGACGCGACGTCGTTTCTTGGAGTAGGTTCTTTTGGTGCACTCTCATCGTCGTCTCCTCTTGCGTCCTCTTCACCGGCTTCAGTTTATCCTCCCTTCGCCTCTTCTTTGGTGGTAAAGCAATCCCTCATCATACTAACATACATAAAATAACATTTTGTTTATTTTTTATTGATCAGTTAATTTCTTTACTGTTTCTCAACAGATAAGTTTCGGCCGGAAATCGTGTCTACGTGGCGGACGGCGGCGTTGGAGGTCGTTTCCAGCGACTCTCCGTTTAATTCGGGGATTTCAATTCGAGAAACCGTTATGCTACCAGACCAGGTTCTGATTTTCCTAAAATACCCTCGGTCGTCTCCTTTATTTACGAAGGAGGATTTTGATTGCGTTTATTTCTCGCCCAACTCATCGTCAACCCTCGGAGAGATTAAAAAGCTGCCTAATCACATAGACTGTGATGATCTGGATGAGAAGATCGTACGGTGTCCAACAAATCCACGTGGCTTCCTCGTTTCCTTGAAGTTAAAATCTGGCCACTACATTCAACCGGGGCCCACGCACAGATGGGACTCGCTGGTCTACGAAGCTATGATAGACCAGGACAACTCCACAATCGTATTCGTGAAGGGGCTTAATCTACGGTCGGATAGGCTCTACAACTCGTCAAGATTTGAGTGCGTGTACGGCTGGGATTTCAGGAGACCCAAGTTCTTATTAAGATCCAACGTCATCTCTATAGCCCAAGAGATAGTACGATGCCAAACGCCTTTGAGCATCTTGAGTTCCCCACTGAAGATGAACAACTCTATAAAGGTCTCGATTAGAGTTAAAGGTAGAGGAACACTCCACTCTATAGCCCGACCGGGGCTTCAACCCAAGTTTGATCCTGAACCGATAACTCGAAAGACGCATGAAATGTGCGTATGCACTATGTTGCGCAATCAGGCACGGTTTTTAAAGGAATGGGTGATGTACCACTCCCAAATTGGAGTCCAACGTTGGTTCATTTATGATAACAACAGTGAGGATGAGATCGATAGTGTTATAGAGTCCCTAATATATGCCGATTTTAACATTTCTAGGCATTTTTGGCCTTGGATCAAGACCCAAGAGGCCGGGTTCGCACACTGTTCCTTAAGGGCTCGGGCCCTGTGCGAATGGGTTGGGTTTATAGACGTCGATGAATTTTTTCACCTACCAAATGGGTTTAATTTACATGATGTGATTAGAAATCAATCCGCGTCTGGTTATGGCAGTATAGTCGCTGAATTACGTGTGTCATGCCATAGTTTCGGACCATCGGGATTGAAACACTTGCCGTTACAAGGAGTTACTGTGGGATACACGTGTCGAATGGCAGCGCCAGAGAGACACAAGAGTATAGTGAAACCTGAAGCATTGAATTCCACGTTGATCAATGTGGTGCATCATTTCCATTTAAGGGAGGGATATAAGTATGTGAACGCTGATAGGGGAATGTTGGTGATTAATCACTACAAGTATCAAGTTTGGGAGGTGTTTAAGGAGAAGTTTTATAGGAGGGTGGCTACTTATGTGGTTGATTGGCAAAATCAGCGGAATGTCGGGTCCAAGGACCGGGCCCCGGGCTTAGGGACTAGAGCTGTTGAGCCAGCGGGTTGGGCTAGTAGGTTTTGCGAGGTGACGGACACTGGACTTAGGGATCGAGTGTTGCAAGCTTTTTTGGATCCAATAACCAAGCATTTGCCATGGCAGGAAGAAGGAAATAGGAGAAGATAATGAGCCTGTGACGACTTGTGTTTTTTGAGTTAATTATGATGTAAAAGTTATGTAGAAATGAATGAGTAGATCAATTCTTTTTTGTAGATGTATTCATAGACAATGAAAATATATAAGCTTGTGACATAGTAAACACTACAATGTTATTCACATTATTACACTATAATATCGTAATTAATAATTTATTATCAGAATAGATAATAATTATTACACACTATTAAATTATATAAAATTTAATAATATTAAATTAAATAAATATTATTATTTACTATTAAGTTAAATTACATTATTTAATAACGTTCTACAAAATGTAATATTGTAAAATTCACCTTGTGACGTGCGTTATGTCCCATCTTTGCTAATTATGATCAGATAGGAGAAAAGTATTAATTCCGATGATTTACACGTGGCAAAGAAATTCTTGTCTTGCTGTAACCCAATATTTATTTCAGCATTGGAGTGACAATTTGTTCTTTGTCTTGAGAGCTCCAGGAGGTGCAAACTATTTTGTGAATTGATATATGTAATCCCAAAACATTATGCAGCTGATTTAAACAACCATTGAGTTGAAGCTTTCAGCAGTTTGATCAATCGTTTCCATAATTGCTTGGAAATTCAGCTTTACTTCTACCCTCATATTCTCATATTCCAGGCCAACACAGATGCTTCATAGTTGAGCTTCATAAAAGTTGAGATCATACATGCTCCTAACTCTAATAAATGAAAAAAATATATATATATTCAAACTATTATTACTAAAATTTTCATTTTCCATTTTTATTAAATGTTTGTAAATTTAAAAAGTTTAGACCTTATTTGGAATAAAAATTGAAATTCAATCTATCAATAGAATTCATTCATTTTAATAATATTTGTTTATTTTACAATAAATCTTAAATTAATTTTCTGATTAAATAATTTTTTAAATAAAAATTGAATTCTTTTTAATATATTATTTTAAACAATAAAATTGTCAAAAAAGAATTTAATTCTTTTAAATTCTTTCAAAATTTGAGTTTTCAAATAAAACATTATAAATCCAATAGTACACAATTAAGAACATGAGTTAAACGAACATAAAAAGTTTGAATATACTGAAAGTCAAATTATCATTCAACAAATTATAATAACTTACATTCTGTTAAAATAAAACCCAAAATCTATTTGTTAAAATAAAACCCAAAATCTATTCTAACATTAAAAAACTGAATTTTTTTTTTGAGATAAATGATTCTTCATTTCTAAATTTTAAACTCTTGCACCATTATGTTAAATTAAGATCTGATTGTGTTTATGAAAAATAATTTATTTGAAAAAAATATTTTTTGAGTTTAAACAAAATAATTTTGATAATTTATTACATTATTGTTTATCTTCATATACTTAGAATTTCTAACAATCAAAGAAATTAATTTAAATTTTGACTTTCTATTTAAAATTTTTAATTTTTTAGATTTTCTAATTTCCTCTTTAGAATTAGTTTAGAACTATTATTTTTTAAGTGTTTCTAATTTTCTATTCATAACATCTTCAATTCTTATTTAAAATTTTAATTTTTTAAGTTTTTCTTATTTTCTATTTAGAAATAGTTTAAAATTTTTACTTTTAATTTTTTAAAAATTTTTTGGTTTAGAATATTTTTTGTGTAATCTTGACTTTCTATTTAAATTTTTTATTTTTTAAAATTATTTAACTTCTAACTTAAAAAATTTGTAAAAAAACTCTTTTAATTAAAAAAATTTTATTGTGATAATTGATTTTCATAATTTTCTATTTAAAAATATTTTTTGTATGATCTTTACTTTCTATTTAAAATTTTATTTTTTAGATTTTTCACTTTTACTTTAGAAAGTTTTTTTTTTTATGATGGTCATTTATTTTTCTGATTTCATGTTTAGAAATATTTTGGATGTGATAATTGATTTTCATAATTAAAAAAAATATTGTGGTAATTGATTTTTACAATTTTCTATTAGAAATATTTTTAAAAATATTTTTTTGTATAATCTTTACTTTCTTTTAAAATTTTATTTTAAAAATTTTTCACTTTAAATTTAGAACGTTTTTTTATTGTGGTCATGGATTTTCTAATTTCATATTTAAAAATATTTTTGATGTGACAATTTTTTGTAACTTAATATAAAATAATGACATGCGATTATATTATACACAATTATTTAACAAACGATAAATGATGATTTAAAACTAACCTGCAAAATAACTTAAAACTAACTCTTAATTCGAATTAATAATATATATTAATTGATTAATCTCATATTCCATCATCTGTTTCTGATGATCATACGGCTCTGTAGACACTGATATACGTTGGTGGACAAAGGGTTACCAGACTGTCACTACTTTCCCAAAGTTCCGGATTATAGCCGTTGTAAAGGACAGAATAATTATATTTTATTGCAATAAAAAATAAAATTTCAAAACGATTCGACCGTTACAAAACCCGTTATCAATTTATCATCATCTAAACCCTAAACGTGTCTTCAACCATCCCTTCCTTTCAAGATATGGTGAGTGGAGGAGAACCAAAACAGAGTTCATCGGACCAAAGGCAATCAGACCCAGTTGAGAATGGGCAAAACGTGGACTGTTTGTTCAGTCCAACATTTAAATCATTGGCCGCCATGGCTGGTTGGGACGAAGAGTCCATTATCGTAGCCAGCCTTATCGTCGAAGACACACCTGAAAGACTGTTTAAGCACAAGAAACGATCTGATTTGCCCGTCAAGACTCCACCTTCCAACACTTCAAGAAGGTGTTCGATTTCTTGAAAACTATATTGTGTTTGGTTATCAATTTTCTTCAAAGTTGAACTGATAGAAGTTAATTTTTCTGCTTATACCAGAAAACGCAGGGTTGAAAGGAAGAGTCCGATTTTCATTTCTGTTCCTGTTATTAGGCTTGAGGAAGAAGAAGAAGAAGAAGAAGAAAAATTTGAGAAACAAAGTAGTTGATCTGATCTTACCTGTTAGGAATTGGGATAATAATGATTTTTTTCTTCAAGGGATTTGAGAATGAGAGAATGCTGATTTCTTTATGTTGCTTTTTGATGAGTTATTGCAGGGAATCAGGAAGAGAAGACAAGATCAAAATTAGAAGAATGGAAAGAAGAACGTAAAACACAAGGAGATAAATTGAATACAGAGAATTCTGGTGTTATTTGTTCCAATTCGGTTCTTCCTTGCTTGGATAAGCTAAGAGAAGAGCTTTCTTGTGCAGTAAGTGTTAATTGATCTCTTTTATTGTTGTAGGCTGCTTTTAGTTCAATTAGGCCAGATGGGTTTTCATTATTTTTAATGGGTTTACTGTTCTTGGTAATTGGCAGATTTGTCTTGAGATTTGCTTCGAACCAAGTACCACTTCTTGCGGACACAGGTAAACCAAAAATTGGAGTCTTTTGCTTTTGATTTATAGGAATTTAAGCATGTCCTTTTTTTTTTTCCCGAAATTGTTTCTTGATCAAATTAGTCCTGAGTGGTTCTCTTTGTTTGTAGTTTCTGTAAGAATTGCTTAAGATCTGCTGCTTATAAATGTGGGAGGAAATGCCCAAAGTGCAGACAACTAATAAGGTGTGAATCCCATTTACTAAGTTTGATTATTAATCATAGAGTTCATATAAGTGTTCAGAGAATACATTTTTGACATTGACCATGTTCCATTCTATGAATTTCTTTTAGCAATGGAAGATCGTGCACTGTGAACACAGTTCTTTGGAACACAATACAGCTCCTGTTTCCAGAAGAAATTGAACCAAGGAAGGCAGCTTGGCCTTTAAATAGCGGAGAAGCAACGCGCCAAACCCCAGAAACAAGAATTGATACTGGCATGAGAAGTCGGGCTATTTGCCATCCTGCTGAATCAGTTGCGAATGCAAGGAGAAGAGGGGTACATAGCCAAGATGACAATTCGTGGCTATTAAGGAGAGATGTAAGTGGAAGGACAAGAACAGGCACCCCAAGCCAAGATGAGGATGTTGCACTAGCGTTCAGGCTGCAAAGAGAAGAGTTCACGGAGGCTTTTAGGGGAACCCATGAACAGTCAGGAGGAAACCCTCTTTCCTTGGCAAGAGCAAATTTGAGGGCAATGGCATCTAGAGCCATTAGGATTCGTTCGAGAAGCCGGCCTACATAGGTGTTCCATTGCAAGTCAAAACCTTGATGGGCAAAAGAATCTGTCATAAAAGTAATTGTCACAATTCAAACGTTTTTGTTGGAACTGATAACTCATCATATCAAAGACTGTGGTGCCTACTTTTAGTTTTGATCAGTTTCTTCTCCTTTGCCTGATAACTCATCATATCAAAGACTAGTTTGGAAACTAATTTCTCTCTCCAACACCAGGCCTGATCTTACTTTTTCTCTTCAGCAACTTTCTCAGAATCTTAAGTCCTCCTACTCAAGCTCATTTAACTGCTCGATTACTGGCTCCTGTGTTTTAACAGAGTTCTCTTGTGTCCTGGAAATCTAAAAAGCAAAACATTGCCTAGTGGTAATTGCAAATTGTTATGTAATTAAAAATTATAAAATATTAGATATTGACATAATTTGCTAAAAGTAAGCATTGCAATTAACTAACAAACATAAAACAACATAGATAAAAACATAATATACATATTATAATGACTAATTACGCTAATGTCTAGTTTATATTTAATTTGAATTTATTTTAAATTATTTAAAAAATTCAGAAATAACAGCATTATCATCAATATTTTTTTAAACTCCAATTACTCTTTGTACTTGATAATATACTTCCCTCTAAGTAGTGTGTTCAGCCACAATACTTAATTTTTTTTTTTAATTAAGAGAAGAATAACTAAAAAAAGATAGGCAAAAAGAACGAAAAAAATAAAAACAATAACAAATTAATGATGAATGAGAAAAAAAAAAAAAAGAAGATATTTTCTTATAAAGGCTCATCATTCCACTCAATTTCATACTTAATTGTCCAAGATCTCCACCCTCTCCAGCTTGAGGGGGGAGCTATTGCAGCTGCTCATCTAAACACAGCAAGAAGAGCCGCAGTTCCAGAGACTGTTCGCATTTGCTAAAAACCTTTTGGCAGGCAGAAACTAATTTATTGAATCTAGTGCAAGTTTGTTTTAGCTCAACCAGTCGATTGTTGACAAGTGTAATTAGTCAGGCTTAATCTGCAACATCATCATCGTCATGCGTATAAACTTTCTTTCTCAGTAATATCAGATAAAGAAATCATTTTCTTCAATTAACTTAGATTCTTGGATGACATTTACTAAGCTTGGACAACGATGGAGAAACTGTTTTTAAACTAACATATCCCTTTTAAAATTCAGAATTTGATGAGTTTATGGTCAAATCTTATATCAGCTATACCTAATCATGTGCAAAGCAACATTATTTTTCCAAACTGAACACTTGAAAAATATTAATTCTTGCAAGGTGTAGTACAGGCAGTGTATATACTTACAGCGGCTGCTTGTGTTGATGTTTGGTCGTCTTGTTGCTGGCTATAAAATATTGATCTTACAGTTTTCACTTGATGTAAACAAGTACTAATGAATTTGCAGAAAAGACTGCCCTAGTTTTACCCTTGCTCTCCTCAGTCTAATAAAGCTATCAGTTTTTGGTATGATTCTGCTGAGACTCTGCAAGTTGTTAGATATGACAAGCAAAAGTCTATTCATTCAGCTGGCCTCAATTTGCATGATTTGTCTGATGTTGGCCTTGACAGGTATGTCTCAAGGGGCAGCACCTGAGCCTGCGCCAGCTCCATCTCTTACTGGTAGTGGTGGTGGTGCTGCTGGAACTAATGGTGCTGTTGTTGACCGCACTCATGTTCATGCGTTTGCTATGATGTTATTCACTTCCTTGTCCTTCTTGTTTCCACTCTATTTCTCAATCTTTCACTAGTTGCGCTGGATTGTTTGAATTCTTTGGACTATGTACTTTCTACTGCTTTCACTGCTTTGTGTTCATGTAAAATAAAGGTAGGAGGAGGTCAAAATCTCCTAGCTTCAAGGGCTGGTTGCCGAAGCAGAACTTCTTCTCTGTTTGTTCACGGGTCTGTATTCCTTTATTCCATTGTTGAATTGAAATCTTCAATATCTCCTGCATATATTTGTTGTATTGTTATTTGTTTGCTAGGAAAGCATATTCAATGAGAATAATAAACAAGAGTTTCCTCGTAAAATATTGGTATTCTGAAATCTTTACTTGCCTTTGCTTGATATATGCTTTGTCCTGTTCTTTAAGGGAATTTAAAGATTTGGCAAAAAGTGTAATGGAAATAAAATAAGGCTGAATACAAGAAAGAAGAACATAATGCCTTGATGAGGGTTAGTAAACTTTTGCCGTTTCGAAAGCGGAAATTAAACGTCAGCTATAGCGTCATTCTGAAAGATGCTAAATTTCAATATAAAGATATCAAGAAATGAATCTGTTAACAGTAATTTTTGAATGAGTCAAAAAGCAGCAAAAATTTGCAAGGAAGAGGAGCATCTGCCTTATGAAAAATAGCGTAATCACAGAATAAACATGGCTTCAATAGCCAGCAACTAGGAATATCATTGTCTATTGGTGATATTATAATCCTGCATTATTGGTTGCTCAGCCTTTATGAAGTGCTTTGATGAGAATCTAAAAGGTTCAGATTAATCCTGTGTAGGGGTCAATATGGACTTCAAACAGCACAGATTTCCCATAAGTGGCAGCTCAAGCACATTCCCATTTGATTGGGAACTTAAAATGAGTTGAAACAATCCAACCTTGTTCATTTGATACCATTAAAATTCTCTTTAATTGCTGCAAAATGTATTAAGCCGAGCATAAGTCATAACACCAACTCTGCAAGATGGTGACAGATTATAGGCATGACATTTCTACATCAGAAGTTGATTAGTCCATGGTTCAGATGGCTATTTCTTATGTCACCTTTACCGTCGATTTTGACTTCTTCCCTCCGTATTTTCATAATAAACTATTGAGCATATTCTGAAATCTTCTCTATTTTAAAATAAATAAACTACCTCTGAGACTAACTGATGAATCAATTAATGAAATTTTATATGTAACAGGTGCTAACGACCAACATGTCAACATCTTTTTCAATCATTTGCTATAAATTGATCACTTATGAAGGATACAGTTGAGCTCACGAGAGAGATATGGCTAGCAGAGGGATATTTTTTCATCATATCATACTGATTTGCATTTTTTTTTTTTGTTGTCCCTGATGAGCTTGTAATCTATCTGCCTGATAGGACCATATCAAATAATGAAACTCAACTATGGAAATCAACAAAAAAGAGATTATTATTAATAAGAAGGCACAAAAGGTCTGCGTTGATAGAGATTAACTTTTTTCAGTTGCGACTGAAGTCAGCAACAACCATAGTTATTAACTTAGATGCACAAACTTTTCACAAACTATAAACGTTTGTCCTCCTATCATCGCATAGCCGAAGTAGCAGAATGTGACAGTTCCATTGTCTCCAAGTGCTTCATTGAACTGTTATCTAATTCCATATCTGGATACCCTCTTATGTTTACTTAATATCGGGTACTATTGTCCTTACCATTTGTGTTCAACAGCAAGATAGTATAAGTAGCGGAGCAACCTAAATCAAAGTAGGTTGCCATAGCCTACATTCGTTGCCCGAATTCACCTCCCTCAAAAGTTCTTCCAGCATACAGTAGCCGAAACTGTGCTGGCAGCTTGGCCTGGCCTGCAAATGCAGGGAACCAAGAAATAGAGCCTCTTCTATCTCTGTTAATCAGTCAACAGCCAGGTTCTACATCCTTCAGTATCACAGCCTAAAGTTCCTTTTCGGCTTCTTGGCGGTTGCATGGCTCACCATGTGAAATCGAGCCTCACAATTTTCTTCTGCAACACAATTGTTGATATTTATGCACGAGGTCCGGACTACCAACTTCCTCTTAGCAGAACGCCTACAAGGAGGATAAAAATAGATTAGTGCCTGTACACGTTGGAGGGACATAGGAGCCATACACAATACACTAAGAATTCTATCAGGTGCGATCTTAAAATATAAGATTATCTCGAGTTGCTTTATCATGAAGTTTGGAGTTACACTAATTTGCCTATCGAATACTTCCCATCCAAGGTGGATATCTTATGCCTCATCCATTTGTCTGATTAGTTATTGATTAACCGAGATCCAAGAAATGCTCCTCATAGTACTACAGAGGTGTTATCTGTATTGGTTTCATTAGGGTGATGCGGCCGACCCATCTACCCTTGTGCCCTTGGAATAACCACCTAAAAAATCCCTCTATCTAGATATGTAACTCAGAAAGCACATGTAGGAGAGAAAGTGAGATTCATTGATTAACTCTGTTCATGAGCAATAGTACATTTTAATACACGTGAAAATTTTTTTTATCCGGAATATGCCCTAATGTAGCACAAACTCGAACAAGAGGTGATTTCATCTCACAAAATACTAATCCTAATCTCAGAAAAAGTACTATCTTACAAAAAATCCTAAGAGGAGGACAAGTTGTAAACAAGAAAAAGTGAGGAACAACCCAGCAGCCATATTACCCCAGAAAAAACCAATGAAATAATTATAAAACCCCTTCATTCTACAACCCCGCATAATCATGCATTACAGTGTTATCACCATTACAGGTAGATCATGCTCCTGCTGAAACCTTCTCTTAACTTGCTATCCCCCTCAATAAGAGAATTCATGACCCCGAAGTGAAATATACTTTTTGACCCAGATAGCAATATCCTCCGCACAGGCCTGGGCCTGTGGGGTCTTCAAAAGCATGTCCAGAGTTGCAAACTCATGGACCGCATCCTTATACTCAAGAACAGGTGCATCAACATTAACCTTCCTCAGCTCCTCTGAGTAAGCAATGGCTCGGTCTCTCATCCAGTCATGTTCTGCCACCACTGTCAATGTTGGGGGCATAAGCTTTAAAGGAGGTCCCATGCCAGGAATTAGGGGGTTGGCAGCTGGGTGGTCAAGGCTGAACTCTTCCTCCGGAAGGAAGAGCTTCCAAGCAAGCATGCACATTGGTTTATCATAGAAGTAGGAATTTGCCAACTTTATCTCAGAATGTGTGGGGACACTCCCAATGAAGAATGGATACATCAGCACCTGTGCTACAACCTTAACAGGGTCCAAACGCTTCCCTACCTCTACAGCTTTCCGAGCCACATAGTCTGCAATATTTGCACCACAACTAACTCCAAGTAGTACACATCTGTTTGAACAATATATGAAATTAGAAATTTCATGACAGATACTTGCATTATAGTGGTGATTTTGCACAGAAAGAAAAGCTACATGTGTCTAAAAAGAATACTAATAAACAAGAATGACTACACATTTGAAAGTAAAAAAGGAGCAAGTTCAGTGAAACTATTTGCCCCATATGCATTACAAGAATTTTAAAAAAAAAAACAAAGCATCAAGGGAAACCATTGTAGCCATTCAAGATATACACTTTCACGTTGCTGCTTCTATTTTTCAGTGTCTGGTGAATTTCTGATCACAACATAACTCTTTTAATCAACCAGTATGTTAAGGTCAAGGTCTTTCTGTTAACAACATAGAATATTTCACAATCTTTTTGTGCTTCCCCTTGTGAAGTATCGACAAATGGACAAGGAAATCTCAAAGAAAAAGAAGAGCAAAAAACATAATAAAAGTGAGAATATGCCAAAAGAAAGAATAAGAACCCAGATATCTCCAATAGGAATTTCCCAAACACCCTCTCAACTAACCAAGTTATTAATATGACCTACTCTACACAGGTCAACAGAGCTGAAAACGGATATGTAAGATACAAGATAGATCACTAGTCTCCTAGCCTATATGAACAAGACCCCAGCATTCTACCTGTAGCTTGCTTGTTAGCACATTCTTTAATCGTCTAAACCATTCATTCATCACTTTTCCCAGCTCCAAAAGACCAGATATGTAGATTTCAATGGAAAATCCAAGGTCTAACCGGCTAACCATGTATAACAAAATCAACACTACCATTTTGAAGCATAAAGTTCACAGCTAGAAACCAATGAGCTTTGGCTCAATGGTTCAGGAGTTGCCTTCAAGACTACAAGGTGCGAGTTTGAGAGCGTGATAAACACAAAAAGAAAAGAAAAAAAAATTCACATCTTGATGCATATGCTAATTTAGTTCGGCCAACATATCTAAACAAACAAATGCTAGAATAAAAATCCAAACAAAATTGAGAGATAATGAATCAACACCAGTGCCGCGAAGCAATCCTGTCAATGAAAATATTGGAAATATTAACACGTCAATTATCTGAATCTGGCAAAGGCCAGGGCAAAGTACAATATGGAACAAGCTTTTACGAAGAAATAAGTATCAAAAGCACAAATAGCAGGAAAAAGTAAAAGCCAATTTCTAATTTTAGAAATAAAGAAAATGAAAATAACAACAGATAATGCATTTGTGCATTCCATAGAACCAATTCACACATTTCCAAACAGCTGTTTTATTTAACACCAGAAAATACACCACTGAGTTAAGAGTGAAAATGAAATAATTATCTTCAATTTTTGTGGTTGAAAGGTCCAAAGTTGTAGAAAGACAGGGCAGATCTAAAATTTCTCTTACATTAACTACAGAAATGCCTGTCTAAAATTGAGGTGCTTATCTTTCCAGATAAAGGAAACCCACTGCGACATTTTAGCTAAACAATTTTAGCATTATTCACATTTCCCTAGGCAAAATATTCCTTGTGAAAGAAAATCAATTAACCGAGTGTAACATAGTTTACAATTTTGCTAAATGTTATTCACAAAACAAATAAAGTCCACACCTAACTTCACAATAAAAAAAAATGTCTGGACACTTAAGCTTACAAGTTGACTACTGGAAAGATTTATTCCTCGAATTTGTTAATCACACTAGCAAATATTGAACTTAGGAATGGCTAAAACATAGCTTGTGAACTGAACTAATGACATATGACTTCAAAAGGCATATGAATGAAATTTCATGTGAAAATTTGTCAAGTTTAGTTAGTGAAGGATTGTCTATAGTTTTAACGTTTCACTAGATATGCAAAAGCTTAACTACACCATGCAACATAATTGAAATAGTTCTGATTTAAAAACTGAAATTAAAATTCAACAAAAAGGATTTAAGATTAACTACCAGTACACGGGCACTAACATAATTGAAGTAGTTCTACTTAAAAACTGGAACTAAATCAACAAAAAGGACGTAAGCCTAACTACCAATACACTTCAAGCCCATCTGAAATTGACCATTTCAGAACAGAACAAATCATAAAAAAAACCTTTTAAAAATAAGCATAATTCCCCTTCATAAAACCAAAACATATCATATAATTGTCAATAGCAAACTGTGTTAAAGAAATCAATCCATTTGTTCAACTTAATCACATCAATCTTGCATAAAGCATCATCTCCGTCCCCATTTGACCACACCCTGATGGCTAATCATCTTAGCTTCCTAACAACTTCCCATTTCACCAAATCAGTAAGTCTGGTAACAATGTATTATCACAAGCAATGCAGATCAATTACAATATCCAATAAAATCTGATAACCAACTAACCTGGACAGATCGCCATGAGCTGCAAGCCACGGCTCCACCATGGATGCACCAAACGTGTCCACAATATGCCGATTAACATCACCCTTCTTAAACTCAGACCCAGCTTTAGCATTCCCCATCGACTTACTACACTCCGCCAAATTGGCCTGCTTGGCCAACCAATTCAACACCTTCCAACCATCCTCAAAAGCCGCTGGATACCTATTCTCAGGCGCCAACCTATACCCAACAGCCACCACAATCACATCACATAGCTTCGCAATCCTCCTACAAAACGAATCATTGGCCACCGAATCATTACTCCCGCTCACCCACCCGCCCCCATGGAACTGCAACATCACCGGCAACCTCCTCGAATTATCAACCGCGGGCGCATACCCCCTATATACACCAGCACCGACACCATTCGATTTCAGATTCAACGGCTCAACATCATTAGTACAACCGTAGCTATTCCTTCTAGAGTCCTCTCTAGCACTGGATCCCGTGGTGACGTGGCCGAGGCTGTTACGGCGCTGAGTACTAAAATGGTGGCTAGCAATGAAGGAAGTAGGGGTGTCGTTTAGGTCAGGATCGGGAAGTTTAAGATTAGGCCTGGGTTTAGGTTTTGAATTAGGTTCGGAAGGGGAGAGAACGGAGTCCGGGAGGAAGATCCGCACAGAGAGAGAGGTAAAAGGGTCGATGTGGATATCCTTAGTAGCAACACCGTCGGTGAAGGATGGGTTAGGTGCAGCTACGGACTCTTCGGGTCGGGTGGTGACTCCGAAGGGATCGGAATCGTCATGTGTGGTTTGGATCCGGTTTTGTAATCGGTGCTTTAATAGGAATTTGAAGAATACGCTGTATAATTTGACGGCCACGCTTGGCATTTCAAAATTCTCTCGCTCACACGCCCTAGAAATGAAAGCCCTAATAAACGAATTTCCTTTCGTCGCCTGCAATTGATTATTAGGGATTGCAAGGTTGTGATGTTGTTATGGAGTCTCGAGGCTAAGAAGAAGACTGCCTGATGAGCTTGATTGACTGATTTGGAGGATATATTCACATCACACGGGATCAGTTGTTGCTAGGGTTGTTGGATTTGAGAGGAAATCTGACCGGATTTCAGTGGAGAATAGAATAGATAGATAGATAGAGGATGATGATGATGATGAAGAAGGGCCGTGTCTGTGTTGTTGCTTGTGAGGGTGAGTTCTTCAAACTTTCATTTTTTTTTTCATGGTGAATATATAGTGGCAGGTGGTGACGTGGCGGATGTGAGATTGATTTGGCGTACTATTATTGTACCCGAAGAAAATTTAGATTTTGACGAAAATACCCCCTGAGTAAGTATAAGTAAGGTATAGCAGCAAGAGTAGCAGTACTTGTGGTTGCATTAGAATTTGTGCCCTGAGAGGACTGGCCTTATCGAAGCCACCAAATTACATCAAACACAAGTTCAATGTCTACTCTACAAATTTGACATATTCCATGACAAGGATGGTGCAATTATTAACTAATTTAATGCTAATAGATTAAGTAAATCCCCTTTTTTTTACGAGTTTTACTGCTTGTAGGCCACTTCAATAATACTGAATCAAATCATAATAAAAACATGAGGTGCAGAAATAATAGACTCAAACAGTAATGAAAGCATGACTACTAGACTTCACCCTTCTTCCATTATACTACCATTTTTTAAGTTTCATTCCAAGGACATGACCATACTTTTTCCATTAAACCAGAATCAATAAGCAATTGTACACTGAGTTCAATTTTATCTTCGCCAATTGTCACCCTTCACAAAACATTGACCACCCAAAGCTCAATTTTACTCGCACCACTGCTTTCACCCATTTGTTTTCCCACCCTAAGTCTTTTACATGCAGTGATGCAGTCCATCAGGATGACCAAAATGGGAAATTTTTCCATACAACAATGCCACCTTTCCCCAACTCTTGTTCTAATCAGATGGCAAACCCAAATTTAACTCTCTCATATTCCACTTCTTTGATTTGCATTGCACACCAACTGCCAACCCAATCACAAGTCACAATGATAGCTTATGGAGATATCCAGCTGTCTAGCCAGATGATGCGCGTGCCATAATTTTTGAGGGGACAAGTACCGGTTCATTACTTGTAGCCTTCATTGCAGCAATCTCTTCCAAGCGCTTCCATGTGGTTTCATGTTTCAACTTCAGCTCCTTCTCCCTTGTTTCATCTTCCTGAAACTTGTGCACGCATTCCTCAAAGAGCTCTGGATCAATATCAGAGAATATCTTGCGAACATTTAGCGTCAAGCTCTGCACTGCCTGATTCCAGTGCTGTCTTGCATTTCTCTCTAAAGCAGCGAAGATGATTGGCAGTATAACTTTACAATTCTGTTTGATCAAGTTCTCAACGTGATCATTGTTCCATAAGAACAAAGCCCTCTCTGCCACCTGCAAATAAACAAGGGTCAAACTTTTTTTAAAAAAAAAGTACAGTGAAGATAGCAACTTAATATATCATATACTACCCTTATCTCTCAACAGAAATTTATCTCATTACATGACATGATTCTATAGAAAGTACCAAAGACCTAATTTTTTTTCCAATTAAAAAACCAAATTCCAAATTTCAAGAACAGATTGTATATATGTGTTATGCATACCATGAAATAACAAATTTTGATTGTGTGGCAGATATCTTTGGGTTATCTACCAGCCCTTTTTCTGGGTGTGTGATTTTTAAGCCTCTACCAGGTTACATTACCATGGAATGTTTGTTTTGATCACCATCAAACATTTTTGAACTTTAATCATGATTCTATACAAGCAACCAAATACAAGGAAAAAGGTGTTAACTAGTCTTGCTATCAATAATTCAAAGAAACAAGGACAAGAAATCCCAATAAGGCGAGCTGCAAAAGAACAAACTTCGTGGTTTATTAGAGCAACAAATTTTAGGATAGAGTAAAGAAACTAACGAGAAAAACAAAATCAAGGGGCTGAAACACAAGGGCACCTAGAGGAAGCCAAAGGAGAAGTAGAACAAGAGCAAAGTGTCCTTTTGGTTGTGTAACAAAAAGAAATGTAACCGATAACCAACAGCAGTGAAGGCAGGCCAAGGACATTAAGAAGTTGCAAATTGCTCTTATCACAAGTTGTTTTCAGAAATAATCCAGATGATTAAGAGGCCTATTCAACCAGCATACTGTCTTAACAAACCTCAATGGCTACTAATAAGTCTCTAACCTTTTTGCATGTTCCTCTCCATCAGAAACAAGGAAGTAGATAAATATTAATCCTTTGTGATATTTGATTGAAACCATGTGTTCTGCCACATTTCTTTTGTGCTTGTCTCCAGTAACATGCTATCCTATAAATATTCTAATTCATTTCATTATCCTGTCCGCAGTTTAAGCTGTATATGCATAGTTGAGTTCATTCCTTATTCTCACCATTCATGCAATACCCACAGCCCAACCTGGCATTCTTATATCCACAACACCCATTGTTGACATGCTTCTTAACTGCCCAACACAAAGTTTAATGCACAGCATCTAGTGTGAACATATGCTATTTGCAAAACTTTACTATGGCATAAGAACTCAATCACAGTTGTTCAAAAATAAGCTATAAACTAAAGAAAATCTTTCTAACTCAATCACAGTTGGCATTTCAAAATTCTCTCGCTCACACGCCCTAGAAATGAAAGCCCTAATAAACGAATTTCCTTTCGTCGCCTGCAATTGATTATTAGGGATTGCAAGGTTGTGATGTTGTTATGGAGTCTCGAGGCTAAGAA